>JAPYYV010014346.1:0-18732 GCA_030522625.1 Copidosoma aretas
ATACAATAAGAAAAAATTTATTTCTAAGGTGTGCCTTGAAAAAAAATTTAATTTTTTTTTTTGACGCGTAAGTGCAACTTTGGATTGGATTTCCTCATAAGCGTCATCTGGCGAGCCGTACAAAGTCATTTTTTTTGTTTGCCTTGACGCGATACCAATACCTACTCTCAAAGGAAAATGCGTTACGAAAATTTGACCCTCTTTGGAGGCTTTTTGTGCCTCTGCTGGATCTTCTTGGCTGTTTCTGCACAAGGTAAATAATTCGGTTTTTTTCCTTCTGTCTTATACAGCAACAATCGTTCCACAGATTATTTGATCAACATAAACAACTATGCTGCAAAGTTACATGCAATGACTTTTATGATTATATTATTCCAGTATTATTACCAATTTCTACCCAATAAGCATAACATGAGTATCACGCGTGTAAATCACATGTAAAGACACGAGTTCTCGAGTTCAAAGAAGTGGCAAACTCGTGGATGCAACGTGTTTACCACGTAGAAAATGTCCGCCTCGTGTCAACCAACACGTGTCAGAATCGTGTAAAGCAATTGCAATTACCTGTTAAACACGTGTCATGGCATCCTCCATTTTAGCAACAATTTCAATGCGTAAAAAATGTTTAGAATGATTTTTAAACAAGGAAAAACACTCTTTTAAATGAAAAAAGAAACAAAAAAAAATTAATGTTCGATTGCGGGTGGTAGGACTTGAACCTGATCCGAAAAGTTCAGAATCGAGCACTGTACATCTACTTGGCCAGATCTAATAGAGATACAATAAGTTACGTCCATGTAAGTTACCACTGCACAAGGTGATTGTTTCTCTATTTGTATTTTTATTTAATGTCAAATCGATGAATTTATTTTTCAACGATTCTTATTAAATGTTTTTTTTATTGAATTTTTTTTTGTCTTTTGGTTTGCGTGTTATGTACAAAACTCTAAATCGACTTTTTAACTTTTTAATACTACTTATTGGCCATCCGATTTTGCTGATATTTCTTATATCTTTAGTTTTGCAAATGCCAATATAATATGTAATAATAATTATTAAAAGCATATTGGTTAGAAAAAAATATTTTAGATACTTTGGCTAATACTAAATATGAAAGATTTTTTGTGCAATTTAAGAAAACCTCTCACTTTTTAAATAATTCTTGAACATAAAAATGATGCTAGCTCACTAAAAATCAGTTTGAATCCAAAGAGAATAAGTAGACATGTATTTTTTTAAATTAATTTATATGAACCAACTTATTTCATTGCACAGACTTGATGGTTTTGCAAATGCTCACTTATAAAAAAGTTAATAAGACGAATTTCAAAATTTATTTGTCTCATAATGAAATAATATTTGATTCATAGAAATTAATTTGGAAAAATACATGTCTACTTATTTTCTTTGGATTCAAACTGGTTTTTAGTGATCTAGCATCATTGTTATGTTTAATAAGGAGGTTTTGTTCAAAAAGTGAGAGGTTTTCTTAAATTGTACAATAAATCTTTCACGTTTAGTATTAGCCAAAGTATGTAAAATATTTTTTTCCAACCAATTTGTTTTTAATGATTATTATTACATTGTTATATTGGCATCTTTAAACCTAAAAATGTTAGAAATATTAGCAAAATCGGATGGCCAAAAGTATTAAAAGTCGATTTCGAGTTTCATGCATAAAAACAAGCAAACCAAAAGACAAAAAAAAGTTATAAATGAAATATTGGTATATAGATGTATGGTTCGGTTCGAATCCCACCGCCCGCAATCGAACCTTATTTTTTGTTTGTTTTTTTTTCCCCCATAAAGGAGTATTTTTCCTTATTCAAACATGATTCCAAACATTTTTTACACACTTATAAAAAATATTGAAATTGTTGTTAAAATGGAGTATGCCATGATACGTGTTTTACACGATTCTTTTTTTTTTTTTTTTTTTTTTTTTTCTTTTATGTGTATTTCTTTTTTTTTTTCTTTTTGTATGATTTTATGTTCTATAATTTTATGAGTGACAAAAAAGGTGACTCCTGTGCAACAAGTTATGCATGTAAGCACATAGACGTGAAAAAAAGATTCCCAAACAAGTGCTTTGCGAATGGAACATTTTTTGAAATCACAAAAACACTGGATGAGAAACAATATTGTGATGTAACATGTCTCTGTCTACTGGGGGCTGAGAAAGAGTTAGTGTCTAATATTTATTACTAATACATACTTTTCGAATATTCGGGTGTTACAAGTATTCTATATAATTAAATAACCTACATTCTGCACTAGTAGATACACGTATCTGTTGAAAAAATTTAACCTGCAACAAATCTGTGATTCATTCACTGGATTGAAAAGGCACGGCTTTATGTACGTTTTAGTGTTGTTCCTTTTTTTATTGTCAGTCATAGTGCAAAACGAATAGTAGTATTATTAAAAAACAGTTTTTTACTGAAATTATGACATACATTACATGCTCATGACGTTATGCCCATTTGTACCTAAAAAATGTTGACGAACTACCAGAATTTATAGTAAATTGTTATAAATAAAAGGTGAAAGTACTGTATGACCTAAGTATTCTTTACTACGGTCCCTGGTGCACACTGAGCGCCCAATTTCTTTACCCTCATACTGTTAAAAATGTTCTTTTACTAAAACAAAATTTATTTCATCGAAAAAATATTTCTTACGATTGAATGAAAAATTTGTAGTTAAAAAAATAATATTTTAATTAAATGAAATATTTATTTCAATCAACTTAAATTTGTTTAATTGGACGAAAATATTAAACAGAATGAGGGTGAAGAAATTTTCTTTTATTCAAAGAAATCGGGCGCTCAGTGTTGTGTATAATAATTATATGATTTTATGTGTGCCAAACACAAATTACTTCTTCAATCAGGGATTCCAAGATCGTTTGAAAAAGTTTGAAAACATAGAATAAAGTTTGCTGATTTTTTGCTGAAATATATATTGTTTGTAATGAATCCTGTGCTTTACAGTGCCTACTTCTTGTGCTCACCGGTCAAGTGTATGCAGTATCACGTAAAACCTGGTTGTGAGTGGAAGTGGAAGTCCACTGCAGAGACAGACTCTTGCTGTGATGGGGAAGAAGTTTGTCAACAAAATACATCTTATCCACCTAATAATTCATCTAACTAATTTAATCCATGCATCCAGAGTTTTCCCTCTCTAAAATGAAGTGTCATTTATACAAATCGTATATGTACAATAATATCGTATTACAAATTAATGAATAAATGAATCACCAAATTGACAATTGTCTTTTCACTCGAAAATTGAAATAATACACGAAAATCTTGTTCAGAAATTATGTATAAATGCTGAAAATTTCTGATGGATAAGTTCATGCTAACAATTGCAGTGTTAAACTTGAGTGGTAAAATCGTCGCGTTAAATATTTAATAACATCATAATGACTATTAAAATACTGAACAACAAATTAGTATCGAAAACTTTGTTGTACGATTTTAAGTGCCTTCTGTAGTAGTCAAAAAACAATTGTTTCGCTGTTTACATCACTATTTGGCATAATAGACCATGTGCATTGCATGCTAGAACAAAACGTACAACACAAAAAAGTCGTATTTCATCAAGATCTACAACGTAAACTTGTAATATGTGTGTGAAAAAAGTTATAGCAAAAAAACTGAATTTTTCTCTTAAAATTTTTCACTCTCATAAAAACTGTTCAAATGTAAGCGATCGGCTTAGATATTGAATCCGAAACTATCTACAAAATATGAGCACATTCAAATCATAATTACGTTTGTCTGTAGAAAAACTTGATCACATACATACATGCATCCATCCATACACCATGTGACCTACTTGAACCACTCTCAGAGATCAAAATCTGTTTTACGTCGAAAATTTTAAAGGTCAAACTGCAGTGTTTTCGGATGGAGTTTTTACTTTTTACCATTTTTTAATAAATATCGCAATTTCACCTTTATACAAGGTATAACATGCACATCAGGTGTTATCATACGGATGATAACTGGGGGGTTAATGGCTATGACTAATATACGTTGTAAAAAAAATCACACATCAATATTATTGATTAAAAAATGGTTAATGGTGAAAAGTAAAAACTGTAGTTTCCTCCAGATTTTCTGCATATTTTTCTGTATAACTTTTTCATACGTGTACACTTTTTGCTCTGACAAAAAATATAAGACACTCTTATCCATTAGTCGTGCCTAAAAATTAAGTTACAGCGACAGATAACACGCATTCTCCCCCACCTCGTATGACCAATTACTAATCAGCTCACATTTTGGTATGAGCCAAGCACGACAAAGGCGTCTACCATTTTGTTGCTGCGACAAGTATCCACAGCTGCTTTCAATTAGTATACTTGTAAAACGAAATGTCACGTCGCACAAATCTAGCTCTCCTTAGCGGTCTCTCAATCATCCTCGCTGTTTCTACACAAGGTAAATGAATATCTGTGGTGGTTTTTCTTTATTTTTTAAGATTTACTAGTGTGATAAACGAAATTGTTCGTTTGAACCACATGCTCTGGTTTTCTACGAAACTCGATTGGTTTCTGCAAGCAAATGGTATTTTTTTTTTTTTTTTTTATACATCATCAATATATTATTATATCTATGCGCTGCAACCCATAAATCATTGGAGATTCATGCAAAACTAAATAGTTATGTTTTTTCTGACGTGTGTGACGTATAATATATGAAGAAAGACTGATTTCATAAATTATTCGATTGAAAGAAATAATCTTCAAAGAGATGGTAATTTGTAGCTCCAAACAATGAATTTGTTGAATTGTATTGGTATTGCTTGCAAATGAAAAATATATGCTTGCGTAAAATGCATTGACATTTTTTCAAAAAGATTTTTTAATGTGGTTCTTTTTAGTTTTATACTTCAAAAACTCATTATAAAGTATTAAACGTCATAAAATTATTCATATTAATTATTCAAATATCAATAATCATCATTAAATAGATTGATCAATACTTTGAATAAATAAATAAATAAGATATTTTATTATTATTTTACAGAATGTGACAAAAGCAAGTGTAAGGGTCCGATAAGATATTACGAGGAACTTGGATGTGAGCCGATCTTCCAAGATGAAGGCGATTGCTGTGCAATCAGTTACAACTGTACGCATTTTGAAGAGAGAACGCCAGACAAGTGCCACGTTAATAGCCAGGAATATAAAATTGGAGAATCACTGCGAGATAAGGACCGATCAGGACCGTGTGATGGAGAATGTGTTTGTCTCAAGGGACGTAAGGGCGTGCAAGTATCGATATCCCAAATTTTTGGCTATATCAAAATAATGCACTTGTGATAAATTAATTATCGCGTGACCTTAACTGACTTAATTAACGGAGCCTTTCTCGAACACGCAGCCTATCTTAAATTGGGAATCAATGATATTTAGATAGTTTTACACATCTAAATTATTTTGGAGAACCAAAATTCCAACACCTTATGAAGATCGTTAATATAATATAATGAACAGATATCATTAACCTGTATAATAATAAGTATTATATTTTTCAGTGCTAGATTTTCATGCCCTCAGGTTGATTGTGGCGATCAGCCGATCATAAATAAGGGTTGTTTCTTGAAGTTGAATGCGAAATCTTGCTGTAATGGAGCTGAAGCTGTAGTTTGTCGTAAGTATAACTGCCTTTTGTCTGTAATAATTGATATGCGCCGAAAAAATATTAGCACAGTTAGCGATAGTAATTTTCTAATTTATGTGTGAGAAAGACAGCTCACATTATCTTAATAAAATGGGCCGGATGATAAAAGTATGCGTGAGTGACTGCTGCGATAAAACCATCGTTATTCGGTCTAAAATTATCAGCTATTAATTGAGCTATATGAATCATAGCTATAATTACAGCTATAATTGCTTATAATTACAACTACAATCATGTGTTTTATAGCCGTATAAATAGGTGTAAGAAACAGCTATAAAATACAGGTGTTCATAGCTATATTTTTGAGGTAAAATAAATATTAAATAATAAATAATTGATGAAACATAATCAATTTTCAGCGTTAAATACCTATTTTACATGTACAAAATCAGCTGATAAGCCCTTAATTAATACAGAAGCTACACATCCTACATAGGAAGTTTTCATCCTAAAAAATAGGTATTTAATGCTAAACATTTATTATGTTTAATAAATTAAATATTATTTAAGATTTATTTGACCTCAAAATTATAGCTATAATTTTTATATTTTCATAGCTATAAACACCTGTCTTTAATAACTATTTCCTACACATATTTATAGCTATAAAACACATGATTATAGCTATAATCATAGACAATTATAGCTGTAATTATAGCTCTAATTTATAGCTGAATAAATAGCTGATAATTTTAGACCGAGTGGTGCATCGTTGCCCGTACAGCTGTATACCAAATTTGAACAAAATGTGTACATCCACCGAAAAGTAAATCATAGATTACCTTCAAACCTTCTATTCCGCCCAATAAAAAGGGTTATTTATTGCACAACATAACACCTTGCATAACACCCTCGATAACACCTTTATAATACCGAGTCAACAAACCTTTTGTTTTCTACGGCTGTATCTTGGTAATCTTGAAAACTTGAAAATTTTTACAGTACCTTTTTAAGAAGAATTGTGTGTTTGGTAAGAAGCTTATACCATACGAATCAGTGCATGCATGCATAATGTACAAGTGTGTATATATATATATATATATATATATACACACGGCGTGGCTGGAGAAAAAATGCAGGCATGCACAAAATATTATAAGGTGCTGCTTCGACATAATGGCGCAGAACATTTTATTCTCGCACGAAAAGTTTGATAACAGAAAATCTTGATGTTTCAGCGAAAGAAAACGAGAGAAACAAAACTTGCAATTTTCAAGGAACTACATACAGATACGGAGATTTTTTTCGTTCGAATAATCACCCGCGGGAGGAGTGCCAGTGTTTGAAAACACTAAATAGTACATCTTTTATTATTTTTAAATCTCTGAAAAATCAAAATATAGTTCATACCATATCGTTTATGTAGATATATGTACACCTATATTTTTATAGATAAACATATGGGAGTACTATGCAAAAACATTAGTTGTGGAATTGAACTGAGACAATCGATTAAACTTCGCGAAAATTGCCCTCCTGTTTTTCATGTGAATCAGTCACCGACTCAAGACTGTAGCTATGACTACAAATGTCGTACGTATAAAAAATACAAATTCATAAGTTTATACCAAAATAAATTCGTGAATTGAACAATTGTTTTCTAAAAAATCGACATACAACTTGATTTTAGAGGAGGAAAACGACAAAGTGAATAAAAGCTCTCTGAATGCTACTGGAGATAACTTCACAGCAAGAACAATTTCAGGTACAAACAAATTAATAATTTTTTAATGAATTAAAAATTTCGTATACAATAACGAAAATAAAATTTTTTTTTTTAGATGTGATGAAATGCAAATTCGGAAACATGACCATGAACATTGGCGAAAAGTTGAGCCAGGAAAACAATAAGCAAATCAAGTGCGTTTGCGAAGTACCACCAATGCTAACATGCCGAAACCTTTAGTAAACTGAAATACATCTTTGATACAATGTTGTGAAATAAAAATAATAGTGCATCTTGAACGGTTTTATGATGATTTTATTACAGACACCTGAAAACATTAAATTATAATTTGAGTACTTGTACAAAAAAAAATTTGTCACTTAAACATATAATGTCTTAGTGATTACGCATGGATTTTCAGTTTCATGCAACAATTTAAATAATATTTTTTTTCAGGAATATACCATGAAATACCATGGTTGAAATTTCATGAATAACTTTTAGTTAACCCTAATGTTTGCAAAAAAAATAAGGTTTCTACAAATCGTAAATGATCGTAAAAATTTAATAACAAGCACTTATTGTCGCTGAAAACTATCATTGCAAATGTTCATTTTGATATCTCACTTATAATTAAAAAAAAAAAATTAACACGAAAACCGAAGATACAAAAATTACAACCAGAAAAAATTAAAATGTTTTATGAATCAAAAAATTGCAAAGAGCCACCATATAATTTCATTATTGAGCTGTGGTAACAAAGCTAAAACAAAAATTTGTTGCAGTCAAACTTATATTTAAAGCTTCAAAGATTATATCTGTGGCTTCCCGGTAAAAGGGGTTAAGTCTTAGAAAGGTCGTAGAGAGGCGCTAAAAAAAAGAAAATAAAGTGCTTGAAAAGAGCTGAAAATTTTTTTAAGCGTCAAAAAAGATGGTTTCTATCAAAAGTTATTATCATTTCGAACTCGGGAAAGAGGTTGAAATGGCTAAATTTTGTTAATTTGTTAGCTTTACTTCTTTTGACTGTAACTTTTGACTCTGACTATCGTTTTTGACGCCTAAAAAAAGAAATTGTAGGTCTTTTTAACCTTTATTTTCATTTTTTAAGCGACTCTCTACGAGCTTTTTGAACAAAGTTACGGGAAAAATAAATAAATTTTTGACGAACTATTTTCTAATTATGTTTATTATTTGGCCCATAATTTTGCTTGAAAGGTCGTAGAGGGTCGCTTGAAAAAAGAAAATAAAGGTCGCAAAAAGAGCTACAATTTGTTTTTTTATTTGTCCCAAAAAATTGTCAAGGTCAAAAGTTAGAACTAAAAGAAACTCAAAAACCAACAAATCCAATGAAATTTTTGTATCGTCTACTCAACAAACTTTAGATGATCATAACTTTTGACACCATATTTTTTGACGTACAAAAGAAAAAATTATAGCTCTTTCCGAGCAATTTATTTTCTTTTTTTAAGCGACTCTCTACGACTTTTCTAAGCAAAGTTATAAGCGAAACAGTGAAAAAAATTGAAAAATCCGAGTATCGCGACTCGAAATTGATATGAATAACACCAGGGGTGCGATCGAATGCAAGTAAAAATGAATTAGTTCGTGTTTACACGTATATTTTTCAACTCTGATTCGTTTGTGTACCTCGCTGGCATCGTTAAATTGAGGGAAATACGAGACCCAGTGGATTTACCCCCTTTTGCCGGGAACAACTTTGTTCCCGTTTGGACTTATCCCCTTTTGCAATCTTCGATATCTCGCGAAATAGGTCGAATCAGCTTATGGGACTTGTTTTACATTAAAGGACTGCCTTAGGATGCGAAATCGCATCCACGACTCTCTCGATTAAAAAAAAAAAAAAAATGGATTTAATCCCTTTTACCTGGAAGTCACAGATATATATATATATATATATATATACATATATATATATATATTTAGTATCAGTGGCTTCAGAAAACAAATCCCATTGCATGTTTGGATAAATAGAAAAAAGAGCATGTACAAAGTTACATGCACCTATAAGTAACAAAAGACTTCCTCAGTTTCCTCTAAATAAACAATGGTTAGAGTAATTTTTTATTCAAAGCACAAACAGTACTTCGATGCCCGTCACAGCGCCTGAACAGCATAGCAATAGCAGCTCGCTCACAAAAAAAAAAAAAAAGGAAACTGATTTGCCGCATGACGACCTTAAAGCGGCAGGAGAGATCTTAAGGAGCCAATACGCGCCTTCTCCCACTTTTTTCCAGAACAAACACAGCTTATTTTTTATATATACGTACAAGCGAGGCTCGCCGATCCACGCGAGATTTGTGGTATGCACGTCACTTCTGTGTCCTCCGTCTCGTCGGTACGTATACGAGTACCCGCAGCTGCTTTTAATAAGTTATACCTGTAAAACGAAATGTCGCGTCGCAGAAATTTAACTCTCCTTAGTGATCTCCTGTGCTTTTGCTCAATCATCCTCGCTGTTGTTGCACAAGGTAAATGAACGTCTGCAGTGGTTTTTCTTTATTTTTTTGTAGTGCAAATAATTTTTAGTGTGACACTTCACGGTTTAAGTGGTTTTTGCTGGTGGAGTGTCTTTATTTGTCAATTTTTTTCTCCAAGGTTTAAGTCTGAACATTATTTTAAGTTTTGTTTGATTCAGATAGCACTTTAAATGAGTAAACAAATAAAACATAAATTTTCGAGTCAGAAGCAAGAACGATCTAGTTCCATAATTTATTCAGTGTAAATTATAATTTTCACAGTTAATTAATAATGACATTTAAAACTTTTTTTTTCCGAGTGTTCGTGTGGACGACGCTTACGAACAATATTAAACAAGTAAAATGAGCTTGCATACATTATTTATTGCTTAAAAAAAATTTGCGAATGATTTTTAATTTTTACTTGAAAACATCTTCAAACATTTTGTTTATTCAATGATATCGAGTCGCTTGTCACAATAAAATAACTATTGTGTTTGCTTTTAATTACTCGGAACACGCATGCAGCATAATCATAAATTATTGTGATAAATGAAAATGAACGACTTAAAATGCAAAATTCAAGAACTTATAGAGCTTATAATTCGATTTTTCTGCTAGACTGCGACAAAAGCAAGTGTAAGGGTCCGATAAGATATTACGAGGAACTTGGATGTGAGCCAATCTTCCAAGATGAAGGCGATTGCTGTGCAATTAGTTACAACTGCAAGCACCTGGAGGACAGATCGCCAGACAAGTGCTATATAAATGGTCAAGAATATAAAATTGGAGAATCACTTCGAGATCAGGACCGATCAGGACCATGTGACTTATCGTGTGTATGTGTCAAAGGACCCACGGACATGTAAGCATAGAAATCCGAATTGTCGGCTATCGAGATTTTTTTTGTATGTATTAATAATCAATGGTACTGTACTTGTCCTAAATATTTTATAATTTAAGCTGAAAGTCTTAAAGTCTTGAACGGAAATAGTGAAATAATAGCAGTTTTCTTACATTTTTTCGGAGCAATAATTTTTCATATGTTAATAAAAAATGTGTGCTATGCTTTTCAGTGCCACATTCTCATGCGCTCAGGTTGATTGTGGCGAGCATACTGTCGTTAATGAGGCTTGTTTTTTGAGACGCCAATTGGACGACTGTTGTGGCGGGGACGTAGTTTGCCGTAAGTAGAGCTAATACTGTAACTCCTTGTTTTTTTTTTTTCACTCAAAAATTACTGCATTTGAAAACAAAATTTCTTATATTACCAGCAAAGGACAACGATAAGAATGAAATGTGTGATTTCAACGGAACCAAATATAGATACGGAGAAGTGTTCTATCCCAATGGGCGTCACACATGCCAGTGTTCAAAGACATATAATGGTAAATATGGTCTATTTTTATTTCTAATTTTTTTAAAGTTTTTATCAGTACACACAAAATAAAAATTTTTTGGAATAAAACATTTTATGCTATTGCTTTATAGTATTTGTAAAACAAAGTAATTATACTTAGTTTTTTTGTCCGACGAATATTTTATGTAATACGAAAAGTAATACGATTGAAATTTATTGAATTCAAGTGATATTTATGCTAGAAGCTAATATATTCTTGAATTGATGGGATAAAAATCTTAGTTTTTTATGAGGGCTGTATTCGGCATTGCCCGTCGGTTTCTTCATGGTTTTCTTACCGTTAACTTGAATATGACTTGAGATGTGCTAGTCATATTTAAGTTAACGGTAAGAAACCATTAAGAAGCTGACGGGCAATGCCGAGTACAGCCAATATAAGGCAATCTAGATGGTGGAGACCGAAAAAAATTGAATCAGGACATAACAACTCCTCTATTATTTCTTCATGTACCTATTATTTTTATAGATAACCAAATGGAGATAATCTGCAGAAAAGTCAATTGTGGAATTGAACTGAGACGATCGATTGAACTTCGTGAAAATTGCCCTCCTGTATTCTTTGCACATCAGTTACCGGCTGAAGCCTGCAGTTATGAATACAAATGTCGTACGTATAAAAAATACAAACCAATAAGTTTACAGCAAAATAAATTCGTGAATTGAACAATTGTTTTATAAAAAATCGACATACAACTTGATTTTAGAGGAGGGAAACGACAAAGTGAATAAAAGCTCTCCGAAGGCTACTGGAGATAACTTCGCATCAAGAACAATTTCCGGTACAAAGAAATTAACAATTTTTAATGAATAACAAATTTCGTATACAATTACGAAAATAAATTTTTTTTTTTGTTTAGATGTGATGAAATGCAAATTCGGAAACATGACAATGAACATTGGCGAGGAGTTGAGTCAGGAAAACGATGAGCAAACCAAGTGTGTGTGCGAGGTGCCTCCGATGCCCACGTGCAAGAAGCTTTCGTAGTCCGACAGCAATGTGAATGTGAAATCCGTCTTCCTTGAAAATTCTCTTACACTGTGGGTTGTAAAATGAAATTTCAACATCAGTTACAATGGCAAATAATCTCAAAGGTTCCTCCGTGATATCTTCGCAACAGGCACCTGAAAATATCGATGGGAACACCTATGTATTTTTTAATCAATCGGGAAATATTTCAAACTAAAAAGATTGTTTGCCTTTCATTATTTGGAGAGATTATCAATTTCTCAGTGCATTATGCAACAATTTCACGAAGCGGGTGATTTTCGCACGAGTATAACAAGTACCACGCGTACTAGTATAGCGCCAACTGTATTATATGACACATAGTGTGCAAAGATTTAATTTTTCAGTGCTCTCATTACATAAAAAAATTTTTCTGCATTTTTGTTGTACAAAAATATAAAAAACCGCATTAATAAAATGCATAAAAATTTCAAAACAATTCGTAACACTTGTTGCAACAAATTCTGTTTGATTTATTCCTTTTCCAGTAGTTGTCGAATAACCCAATGGTTTTGCATCATTTTTGAACACTGACTATAATTTCTTAGGATCACACAATAAAAGACTGGATTTAAAATAGATATTTTTATTTATTGTTTGCACTATGCTTCACGAACTCTTTCAAACATTGATATTACCTATTCAAAGTTGACAATAAGCATAAGCGACAGTGATTGAATGTAATAACTGCGGTCACAATGTAACAAGAAATAACACGACTTTTTATGCAATATACTGTGCAATAGTCTGTTTTTTTTCTCTATCTGCGATTGTTAATTCATCTCCGATTCTTATCACCGGACCCTTTTTACTAGTATTTAATTTTAATTGTGTCTGATGAGTTGGTATACTAATCACGGAACGTTGGAATCTAACCAAAATTTTTTTTCACATCTATGTTGTCACAACCTTTCGTATTAGGGATACTTTTACTTGAAAACGAACATAATTTTAATATTGATGATGGTAATTATTATTATTATTGTGATTATGCTGACTAGGATAATTTTTCGAACATTGCAACAGTCATTTTTATTCAAACACAAATTACTGACCTTGAATGGAATTTACTCAATACCCATTTATTCCGCGCACACCTCACGCGTCAACCAGTCTCTGATGTAATATACATGCAATCTACTTACACGATCTTTGCAAGCAAAAAGTCGTTTTTGCGCAGTAATTTGCGCACATAATTATAAGCATCAGTAAGCACAATTATTTTGTACTTATAGGTGGAGAAATAAATAAAAAATATGCGCCCTGAGCTAGCATCACCATCTCTAACTGAAATACGTAACTTTAAGAGGTTGCTTGTGAATAAAACATACCCTACAAATCATGGAGCTAACTGATTGCTTTTCACTCGTTTTTAGGGCCTCATTCAAGGAGTTGAGAAACAAAAATCCGTAGCTCTCAATTTATTTTTTGCCAATAACGTACATGAAACTTATTCGAACTTAAATAAATATTGTGAAAAGTATAAAGTTAACAGAGAAGAGAATACTTGAAATCCGTATGGCGCGGATGAGGAATAACGAACGTTTATAAACGTACAATGAATTTATTCGCATACTACTTTTGTGCCACATGCGTCAAAATCACGTTCGCAGCGCAGAGGCGGTCGGTAAGATATTTCCGTTGTGTGAATCTTTTTTTTCCAGGTATGCACTGCGCGGAAGACCGGAGAAGATGCTGATCGCAGACGACCAGGCAAGCGGATCCCGTATACACGTATACGTAACTCTTTCAGCTTTATTAATGCGGAATCGATTATCCGCCGCGAACAGAAAATTTTGAATTCCGTTTAAATTAATAACAGACCATGACTCAATCCCACAACTATAGTCGGTGATTTTAATCTCCAGCAGAAACACAGTTTGTATCCCTATTTTGCATGTCGATGAGCACCGTTGTTGTTTAAAAACGATGTTTCTTGTTTTGCAATCATATAACATGCTCGAAATGTTGTGCGCTACTATTACACATATGTATACACGCCCGCACGGGATTTTTTTTTGTTCTTCCTGCAGGCAGTCCGTAAAAATATTTACCGTCGAACGCCACGAACGCGAGGTATCGCAACAGAAAAATGCTCCTATTCTTGATTGTGTTTGCATCTGCTTTCCTCGCCATTTCGGCGGATGAAACTTCAACGCAAAATGGCACGATATTGTTTGTATGATAAAAATAAATCAACTAAAAAAATATCGAGTGTCTTCAGTGGATCGATTAAACAACATAAGACGTAAACAGCATGGGTATGACGTTTTCTTGATATAATAATTATATATTACAGATTGTTCGAAGGTCGAGTGCAAGGGACCGATCAGGTACTACGAGGACTTGAAGTGCGAGCCGATTTATCCGAGCGAAGGCAACAAATGCTGTCCCGCGAGATACAATTGCTCCCATCTCGGCCAGGCAGCGGACAACAAGTGCGTGTCGAACGGACGACTCTACGAAGTCGATCAGAAGCTCAAGGACGAAGATCGCGCCGATCCGTGTGACGTGAATTGTGTTTGTAAAAGGGATAATAATGTGTAAGTACATCATTGTATTACTCGTAAACCAAAATAATGTGCGGTGTCACGTATGATGGATCATTAACACGATTGTTGGTAAATCATCAGGACACAGTTCGTGTGCAGCGAGCCGACTTGTACCCAAGTAAAAAGACTGAAATCCGGATGCTGGTACAAACGGAAGCTGGGCACTTGCTGCGAGTTGAAAAAAGTTTGCCGTGAGTACGCAGTTGGGTGATCGACGGTTGTTGGGAATATAATTATGGGCATCAATTCATCATTTGACTGATTTCACTTGGCTCTCGATTCTAGGGAGTAAGGTCTTAAAGTTCACGGATGTCAAGTGCAACTTTGACGGGGTCAAGTACTTGGAGGGGTACGAGTTTAAACCGGAAAACAACCATAGAGTGACGTGCCAGTGCGAGAAAGGATTCAACGGTAATGTATTTTAGGAATATATGTTTCGAACTTTTTTAAATAATAATGATAATAATAATAATAATAATCTCTACTTATGCGCGATCGCAGGAAATATCGTCGCTCCATACTGTTGGAACATAACGTGTGGTAACGAAATTAAACACATATCCGAGATTCGACGCAACTGTGCTCCTATCTTTATAAATTTGCAGGAGGTGAGTAGCTCCTGCAACGTTGGTTTCCACTGCCGTAAGTGTTTTTTTTCTTTTTTCACAGAGTATGCTTTGGAAAAAAATCAAAGTCAAGATAACTGATAAATATTCAAACGTTCTTTTCAGCACTGGGGACCGAAAAAGTGCAGCGAGACAATAAGAATAATGCAGGTTTTACTTATCATTGGGCCGTTTTATTAAATACTCATTTATACGTAAGGTATTGTAAACCACATAAATTCAACGATTGATATTTTTCAGATGAGAACGTCTGTACTTACGGTACGGTCAAATTACACGTTGGAGACAAAATTGTGGCCGACTCCATGGATCACAAGTGCGTGAAATGCGAATGTCAGTTGCCCCCTGCTTTAACTTGTATCGAAGATGAGGATGTATGACATGTCAATTAACAATAAAACAAATGAAGACTTACAGCTTCAAACAAATGTGTAACAATAATTATTTTTCAAAATTGAATTTTTCTCAGCTCCCACCCTCTCAATCACTACTTTGTTGGACCAAACTCCACAAATCCCCGAAATTTGTAAATTAACTCGAGACCCCAATGCAAATCTTACTTAATTGTTGATGAATTCGGATGATTCAATAATTTTTTCACCGCGTAGAACATTTTTTTTAATTATGATTTTTTTTCACGAATAATAGAAATTTAGACTGTAAAAGAAAAACAAGCAAAACCTTTGATTTTTTGTTTAAGCTTAAACAAGTTTAGCGTTTTGCATCGTCACTATTAACCTGGTAAAAAAAAATATGCCGTCCAAATCGATGAAAAATTTTGTGCAGTTCGCGTTCAAAGTTTCGACAGATTTTTGAATATGTATGCGGAAAAAAAACTGTGGTTCACATACTTCACATTCAAACTAAAAACAATAACATGATGTGATAAAAGCTGTGAAAAATTTAATTTAGGTGATGCAAAAAGTACAGGCTTACTGAGTGGTGATGATAATTCCATCAATGTAATAACAATGTATCGAGTGAATAAATATAACTATTAATTAGTATCGTAATTGGAAAAACCGGCTATCGATGATACAGTAATATAACGTTTCTTATGAAAAAAAACAACCCAAAAATCCTACAAAATATTCCAACCATCCAATAACAGTTTTTATTCATTTGTGAGATATTAGTGCCACGAATTGTGTAAAACACTGTTTCTTGTAAATTTAGTAATGTCCCAAAAGTGGAGCGCTAAAATAGAAATAATTTTTTTTTTTTACGATTGAACGAATAACCAATAGAACAAAAAGTGATCAACTTAAAAAATTGTAGTAACAGTAGTGGATAAAACTACGGTCTGCTTATAGCAAACCGCAGGATGACCACGCGTCCTCTCCCACCTCGTGCCTTGCATGATACGCAGCTCTCTAACAAGGCAAAACAAGCCGCGCAAGATTCGTAATGCGTACATCAAGTCATTTCTGCATCCTAAGTCTCGAGTCGAGACTCCCGGCGTTGTAGGTAACGAGTGTTCATAGATAATTTAATATTAGTTGAACAAAATGTCTCTTCGCGGAGATCTGATCTTTCTCTGCGTTTGCTCAATTTTTCTGGCTGTTTCTGCACAAGGTAAATGAACATCACTGTAGTAGTTTATTTTTTTTTTTTTGGTGCAAATTATTGGTTTTGTTTCATTCGATGTACTATACGCAGACAAGCTTATATTTGTAATCACACGCGAACTCTCTGGGTCGAGTGGTCTGAGAGTCGTGATTTGCGATATTTTATTTTTAAGTATGACTCGCACATGCACAACATATTTTTTTACCTCAATAAGAAATATGGCAGCACTTGAATTAATGGATTTTCGATGATTATACCTTCGCCTTTTAGGCAGGAATATGGCAGTAGAAACTGTATTCGTTCCCTATGTTAAGGTGCAGTAGAAAAAAAAAAAAAAAAAACTGCACCATGATTTAATTAAATGCTTCATCGTTTTAATTATGAAAATTAGTTGTACAAAATATTGGATAAATTAATTAAAACGAACTAATAAAGAGGCGTAGTATATTAAAAAAAAAAACTTCTATAAAATTGAGTAAAACGTTTTTACAATATTTGATGATAAAAAAAAAATTTTAATTTTCGATATGCTCAACTAATAAGTAGTAGAAAATTAATAATTTGAAATAAGAAATTCAATGAATTGAAGCTTATAATTCGATCTTTCTGCTAGACTGCGACAAAAGCATGTGTAAGGGTCCGATAAGATATTACGAGGAACTTGGATGTGAGCCGATCTTCCAAGATGAAGGTGATTGCTGTGCAATTAGTTACAACTGTGAGCACCTGGAGGACAGATCGCCAGACAAGTGCTATGTAAATGGTCAGGAATATCAAATTGGAGAATCACTTCGAGATCAGGACCGATCAGGACCATGTGACACATCGTGTGTTTGTGTCAAAGGACCCACGGGCATGTAAGTATCAATATCCGAATTTTTGGCTACCGAGATTTTTTTTTACGATAATTTTGATTCGCGCGTACAAACATACGTCGAAAAAATTGAACTTCTTAAAATCCTTACACCTCTTTTTCCCTTTCAAAGGTAAGTATACTAAATTAAAAAGTTAATTTTTTAATTAAATGGTAGTTCAAAAAATGAATAGTAGATATTATTAAACCTATCTACATTATTTCATGAATAAAAAGTTATGAATCATCACTAGGAACAGTATATTAAGAACAAATAGTTTTTTTCTTACTTTTGTCGAAGTGATCATTTATTTTTATGTATTAACGAACAATTTTTGCTATGCTGTTTAGTGCCACATTCTCGTGTGCTCAGGTTGATTGTACCAAACAGCAGACGGTTGTAAATGAGGGTTGTTTCTTTAGACACCAATTTGACTCTTGCTGTGGTGGAGACGTAGTTTGCCGTAAGTAGAGAACTTATCTAAAAAATTTATCTAATAATAGTGTTTTTTTAACTTGAAAAATAGAATAAAATTTGAAAAACGAGAATTTTTATTTTTTCAGCAAAGGACATCGAAGAGACAGAAATGTGTAGTTTTCGTGGGAACACATTTAAATACGGAGAATCGTTCTATCCCAATAATGATCACATTTGCCAGTGTTCAAAGACATTTCAAGGTCGTATAATAAGTGTATCCCATATATTTTTATTTATTTTTGAAATCTTTGCAAAATCGTTTTATGAATTCACTCAAAATCGTATATGTATTTATACCGGCACGTTGGCGCAGCGGTAGAGTTGCAGTTTCGTCGATCTCCGGAATCAAGTACAGTGTACGGGCATGTAATAGGCGGGACTCGGTTCGA
>JAPYYV010014348.1:3749-14084 GCA_030522625.1 Copidosoma aretas
TCTTTCTATTCCTCACAACCCTTTTTTTTTTACATCTTGTTCAAAAAGCTTGAAAAAATTTGTTGTCCGATTATATCTCAATATTAAAAATAAACTTAATAGTGTCATCACACTAGGTAAAAAAAAAATTAAAAAATTGAAACGTTCATTGTTGTTTACAAATTTAAATGCGGCTCCTGCCCGGCAGAATATGTGGGAGAGACTAAGAGACCGGTAGAAAAACGCCTCTATAAACATGAAAACAGCAAGAACCAAGATCTCGTTGTTACTTCACACATGAGAGACTATAATTATACATTTAATTTTAGAGATTTCAAAATTCTAGATCATGAACCCAACAGACAAAAAAGATTGATTTCCGAAATACTATAACTCCACGGCACACACAATGAATATAAAAGAAGATACATTCTTTCTTAACAGTGATTACAAAGCTCTTATGTGTAATCTGCTATAAGCATGTGTAGATTGAACTAACTTGCGTTTGTGCGTGCGTGAAAATCTATCATGTGTTCCTCTTTATTCTGTTTCATCAATATTATACCTCAGTCTGCGGCGTTTCTCCCTACTGTACAGACGTGAGTTTTTTACTTTATATATAGCTTATTGTTATCCTACTAATTGTACTTATTTTGACCAAGCTGTTTATGAGATATAGAACTTTTAATCGGTTTACTTGTATTATCTTGACCAAGTCATTTATATAATATAGTTCTTTTTTATTCTGTTTCGTTTAAATATTAGTTTATACCATTCAAGCTATGAACTTTTGAAGATTAGTCCCTAAAACTAGTATATATGTTGTATTTCTCTGTTTTTCCGAATAAAGTGAGCCTGATGATGTTGGTGTTAAGTCCAACGGAACGTTGATTAAAAGAAGATCTGACATCTTGGAGTTTTTATTTCTGCTCCTTGATAGCTCTTGATCTGATCGTGTGCTTATGCACAACTACTACCTACCTATAATTGACAGGAAGAGCAGAATGGACCGTGCAAATAATACATATGTTGAACACCGCCCCAGATCAAAAAGGAGCCAACTTCATGAAAAGTTTTTCCAAGAAGTCAAACGCTCTTATGCACAAGAACTTACCACTCTACTTCCGAATCTCCAACGATTACATGGTAAACTTGTTGATTGTAGAGGCCAACTGAACTTTTTAAGGATTTGCAGACAGCAGGAATATGTTTCCAAGCATGAAGAGGCATTAAAATGTATTTTACGAAAACAATCACCTTTCACAGCACTAAGTCAAAAGAAAAATTTAGCAAAAGTGTCAATCACCTTACCAAAAGTTTGCTCAACATTAAAATCGATGATTGTTATTCGCGCATAAAAACGGTAAACACAGACATTGGTCATATACGACGTGAAATAAATTTCTCATACAAAAACAGTTCTCTAGTAGATAGCTTTATAAATAGTTTATATCACAATTCAAAACATCGAAAACAAAAAATCGCTTGGAAGTACAACAGAAAACTGAAATCATTGGATAAAATACACGGTCACTCGATTTTAAGTATAAGTTGTAATAATAGTAATAAAAATAATAAGTTTTTCAAAAATCTAACTTACTGTCACGTTCCTATAAATGTTATTGACTGTGTCGCCCTAGGTCCAAAATTTTCTGTCAGAACACAATCTTTTTCAATGTCAGACATAATCGATACGATTAAAAACATAGAATTTGCTTTACAAAATGACGCCATGAATGATGAACTTAAAAATTAAATCAGATCAAAAATTACACAAAAATTTAAAAATCACAATCGTATGAAACCACTTTTGAATAAAACCAACCAATCAAACATAGGCAATTTAAAATGTACAAAAAGTTTTTTGAGAGAACATAAAAAAATTATGTTCACACGTTCTGACAAAAGCAACGTGACAGTGTGCTTGGATAAAAATACTTACTTAGAAAAAATAAAAAGAATGTTGAGTGACACAACAACTTATAAAACTAAAAAACGAAATCCTTCGAATAAATTACAGTTTTAGGTGTACAAAATCTTGACAAAACTAAATGACAATGAATTTTTACGATTTAAGTACCACAAAAATCAATCAACACAAACAAGCACACAGCTGCCTAAATGTTATGGGTTTGCCAAAAATACACAAACCGGTTCTTTCATTTCGTCCAATAATTTCGTCAATAACTTCTCCCACAAACTCACTAGCATCCATTGTTTACAATACACTTTCTAAAGTTTTTAAAAAACGAACTTCTCACATGGACAATAGCATTGAATTCATTAAACATATTAAAGACCTAAAAATTCCGGAAATTTACATGTTTTTGTCGCTAGACGTATTCTCACTTTTTACAAACATCTCATTAGATGCCGTTCTAAGAAGTCTTGAGAAAAGATGCACACTAATTCACAATCATTCAAAAGTACCATTTGACGAAATCATTGAACGTACTAAATTTGTTTTCAATAATGTATATTTTACGTTTAACGACAAATATGAAAAACGAATTTTTTGCAGCCCCATGGGCTCTCCTGTCCCTCCTTTTTTCGCGAATTTAGTTTAGGAGGGCCTCGAGACTGAAGCATTACGACAGTTAAAAAACTACCATAATTGTCTTCCTCTATTTTATAAACAATATGTTGACAATACATGCTTATGCGTGCAGAAGAATTGTGTTGAATTGGTTCTTGATGTTTTTAATACCCTTGATAAAAATTTAAAGTTTACATGAAAGTTAGAATCCAACAATTCCATTAATTGTCTGGATTTTACCATCACGCAGAAGGGCGGTAAAATTATTACTGACTATTATATTAAACCCACAGCTTTCATTAGATTAATAAATTTTCATTTCAACCATCCCATATCACTAAAAATAAATACCACATACAATATTATCGACAGAGCCATTCTCTTATCACATAAATCGTTTCATCATAAAAACATCATAAAAGTAAACTAAATTCTACTAGACAATAATTAGACAAAACTTTTCATAAATAAATATACAAAAAATCGTCTTAGACAACTCAACAGCCCGAAAACTTCAAAAAATTTCAATGCGAATGAAAGAATCAATCTTTCTATTCCTTACAACCCTTTCTTTTTTACATCTTGTTCCAAAAGCTTGAAAAAATTTTGTGTCCGATTATATCCCACTATCAAAAATAAACTTAATAGTGTCATCACACTAGGTAAAGATAAAATCAAAATATCGAAACGTACAAATGTTGTTTACAAATTTAATCGCGGCTCCTGCCCAGCGGAATACGTGGAAGATACGAAGAAACCGGTAGAAAAATGCCTCTAGGAACGTGAAAACAGGAAAAACCAAGATCTTGTTGTTACTTCACACATGGAAGATTATAATCATATATTCAATTTTAGCGATTTCAAAATTCTAGATCATAAACCCAACAGACAAAAAAAGATTGATTTCCGAAATGCTATATATCACCTCCACGGCACATACAACTAATAGAAAAAAAGATACATCATTTCTTAACAGCATTTACAAAGCTCTCATGTGTGCACTGCGATAAGCATGTGTAGATTGAACTAACTTGCGTTTGTGCGTGCGTGAAAATCCATCATTTGTTTCTCTCTATTCTGTTTCGTCAATATAATACCTTAGTCTTCGGCGTTTCTCACAACTGTACAGACGTGAGTTTTTCACTTTATATGTACGTTTTTGTTAGGCTACTTATTGTACTTATTTTAACCGAGATATTTATAAAATATAGAATTTTTAATCCGTTGAGTTGTATTATTTTGACCGAGTCATTTATATGAATTGTTTTTTTTTATTCTTTTTTGTTTAAGAAATTAGTTTACACAATTTAAGTTATGAACTTTTGAAGAGTGGTACTTATAACTAGCATATATGATGTATTTCTATGTTTTTCTGAATATAGTGAGCCTGATGAGGTTGGCGTTAAGTCCAACGAAACGTTGCTCAAAAGAAGATCTGACATCATGGAGTTTTTTATTTCTACTCCTTTATAGCTCTTGATCTGATCGTGTACTTATGCACAACTACAACCTACCTATTATTGACATGGAGAGCAGAACGGACCGTTCAAATAATACACATGTTATTACAAATATTATTTTCAATCAGGTAACTGATGTAATTGATACATAAATATCTTAACTGTTTACATGCATCATCTTCCTCTTGCGTATCTCACCATGATCTTTTAATCGTATATTTCTGACTGATATCACTATTATTCTATTTATTGTTTTTTTTCTTTTTACATAGCAATATGTGCTCTCTATATTTTTTTCTTTCAGTGCAGATCCTGCAGTCTATTGTTTTTGTACGGACGATAGACTTGTCAATTACCATACAGTTTTTTTGTATTTTTGATTGACCAAAGTCTTCCTTTGCTTTGTAAAATTATCTTTAATTTTGTCGAATTCATTTTTCTTCGTTGTTCTCATTATAAATCTTATCGTTTTCTAATCCTCTTCTTTTTTATATACAACTTTAACTTTCTTACCTATTTTGTATGATTTTTATTGATTAAGTCCGTGAATTCATCGATTAGGCATAAATAAGGCTACCTACTCTTGTCCATTTTTGTTATGTCCAAAAATTAAATCTATTCTCTGTTTCGTATGCCTTTTTCTAGGCTAACCCTTCCCGACTTCATTTCTCATGTATAGCCTTGTTAAATAAATAATTTATTTATTTATTTTATTTTATTTACATTCCCCTGAATCACTGAATCAATAAGCTTAGGATTAAGGTTATGTTGTTAATTGTTTGATAATTAATTTGATTATTATTTTATTTACTTACTGTCTTTCAGGTCACTTGTTTATAAGCTTAGGATTTAGGTTATGTATTTATTTGATTAATGATCTATTTACATACGGTGTACTTGCATTTAATCCCAACATGCTATTTTTTAATCTATATCTATTTTTTTCCTTTTTCTTTCCTATTTATTCCTAAATCCAGGCCTACCTTTCCCGCCTCTAGCTTTCGTATATATCCTTTTGTCTTTGCACCTAAACTTAACTTCATGTTTTAAATTTGCCTTCCATTCTTTCTACAGATTTTTATTCTGTTTGGTAGGCAAGTCTTAGCTACGTATGTGCAATATAATTTAATCATTTAGTCCATAAAAAATCAGATTCCATCTATACTTTTTACGCTAGCTCTTTTGCTTTAGCATAAACTGCTTTAACTGCTCATTGCACCCTACCTATGGTTTTTTCTATTTGCTACGATAATTTTCTCTTAAGAACCACACTCCTCGGTCCATCGGTTCATGTCCTTGTTTGAAACTGAAAATGCTTCTAATTTAAATAGAAACAGATCTGTTTTTATCCCTTTTCATTCCTGAAAATGAAGATTCTATTTTTGTGCTTACTTCCAGTACATTTTTTGTACTATATTTATCTTAGTCTTTTTTCATGTTTTTTTTTTTCTTTGAATTGCTAGGCACATAAAACGACATCATCAGATAATTCAAGACAGTACATTTTAAGTTTGCCAACTGTTACACCTCCTGTATTATTTTACATCCACATATTTTCTATAGTTTCTATAAATAAACTTCAATTTACTAAGCTACGTAGGCACCCTTTTGTTTGCCCTACCCCCTTTTTTTTAAATTCAATTTGTTTGCTCCGACCGTGATTACTTTTTTTTGTACATTTTTAGATTCTTTTCAACGTTTTTTTTATTTCGTACTTATCTCTTTCAAATATAATTTGACTCGGATCATTTCTCTATTGATGTCGTCAAATTCCGTTTTAAAGTCTTCAAAAATTGCATATAATTTATTGCCCCCTTGCCCTATTTCATTTTTAATTAAACTATATAGTATAAAAATATGGCACCTCATTCTTCTTTTTGCTCTGATACTAGCCTGACTCTCCTTTATTATTTTACACTCCTATTCCTATTCTTTTACTTTTTTAACGATAATAATTGCTAATATCTTAAATGCTAGATCTAAAAATACCACTATCCTGTAGTTTTAACGTCCTTTTGCCCCTTCTCTGTCTTGTCAATTTGATAGATTCAAGCTTTCTCCCACTTTTCGATAGTATGTGTATTAGTCTAGAAGCTAGAAATGTATAATTTTAAATTAAATCATCAAAATCATCTGCAGATTCTTGAAACAGTTTTTCATAATTCTGTCTTCTTCTGTGACTTTTATTTTTTTTAATTTCTACAAAGACATTATTTTATTCAATGGTGGATACATCCTCGTAAAATCTTTTTCGGCATTGCTGTGGATCTCAATACCTCTTTATTCGTTTTTCTTATAAGATGTATCATTGTTGTCTCTTGACAAATTATTAAAATAATTTTCTTATGCCTCTTTTCTTATAACCATCCCTCTTTTTATCCTGTTTCAATTTTTTAATAGCTTTCGAAAACTTATTTGGATTGTGCTCTCTGCTACTTTTCTTAGTTTTCTTAGGTTTGTTTAACTTTTTTATCCCGTCTTATTCCATTTATGCATTTTGCGTTAGTATTTGATTTTATCTTTACTCTCTCATTATTTTTGCAGTATTCTATGAATTATCTATAATCCATACTTTTTGCTTAATTATTTTGGAATCCTGTTTATTAATTTGCAATGATTTTTAGCATTATAGACTTTAACATTGTGAGTTCCTCTGCTATCTGTGTAATCGGATTACGTAACCTGTAGTTTTTTTGGGATATTTATTCCATATGTATATTCACCTGCCTGCACGCTCTGCTTGCTTATTTTCAAAATATTTATATTCATGAGATAAATCATTTTAGTAATTATCCAATCAATATATAAATTGTCTTATAATAATCAATTTTTCTTTTATTTAGTTAAAGAAGCTAATAATTGACGTATTCTTCAATTTAAAAAATGATTATTGAAATATATTTTAATTTTTTTTTTATTTATAAATATATTAATTTTCTTTTTAAATGCTGTTTTGAAAATGGTTCTTTTCAAAAAACTTTAAATTTAAAAAATAATAGAACATTAAACAAAACAATTCCTTAGGCGACCTCAAAAACATACACAGACGTAATGGATTGTGATTTTAGATAACAAATATCAACCCTAACGTAGCACAGATTACTGAGTGCATTTATATAGAACAAGTATAATACCTTTTTTGGGTTAACTTACTGGCTTCTTTTTAATATTACGATTACTTTAAATACTTTTAGAACAACTATAAAAGCTATGACGAACATACTAAAAATAATTGGTTATTTGAATGAACTTCATCACATCTATATTACATTAATATAAGATTATCTATATAATTATATGAGTACAATAATTCTGTCAATTCAACGCATTTATGCTCTTTACATTTTTTAAGCACTACTTACACATTTCATACAATTACTACCATACTATTCGAAAAGCATTCATAATTTCTAGTGATTTTGTGATTTTTTCCAGCTAAAGATACTTGCTACTACTTAAAATATTATGACTGCTTAAATTCCAATGTTTGGTTATTATAATAAAAAATTTTCCACTCGATGTATTGTAAAATTTATAAATAAAATTTGAAAAATTCATTACAGACTTAAAATTTGTTACATGAAAGTTATTTGTTATTTTTTTACTGGAATTTTTTTTTTTTTTTTTTTAAGCTCATATTTATTGTAATTTTGATTTATAATATAATGTATTAAAGGTATAAGTAGTATAACATTAAACTGTAGACAAATCTCATTTTACAAAGAACACAATGAGGAAAAACTAATTAAGTGTGCTGAATGTAAAAAAAGTTTTAAAAGATTGACATATTTAAATAGACATATATTGATCCATAAGGAAGGACATAAAAACAAAATTTGTGAAATGTGTGGTAAGGGTTTTAAAAAAATTAGACGATTTAAGGAGGTTTGGGAGTTTTTAAACAGAAAGCCGAGGAACAGGGAGTCCCCCTTTCCATACACAAGTCTCGACTGCGCATGTGCACTATAATTTTATCATTTTTTTCATGAAAAAAAATCTTTGATTCAAACTTTCTACTGTATCTCTTTTGCTTAAGCCAAAAACTGCTTTAACTGTCCTTTGCCCCCGACTTGTCATTTTTTTCCGTGCCGGGAAGATTTGTCGTTAAGAACCACAGTCTTTGGTCCATGTCCTAGTTTTCAACTTCCAATGCATGCAATTCAAATCCAGACAGATCTGTTTTTGTCCCTTCTTTATTTCTAAAAATTAACATTTTTTTTTTTTTTTTAATTCCAGTATATTTTTTGTACTCTATTTATCGAAGTCTGTTCGCATATGTTTTCTGTCTTCAATATGCTAGGAGCCTTAAACAACGTCATTAAATAATTTGAGACAGTTAATTTTGAGTTTGCCTACTGTACACCTCCTGTATTATTTTACATCCACTTATCGCCTATTTTTTAGATAAATGAACTTAAAAGTACCAGGCTTCAAGGGCACCCTTGCCTTTTCCCTTCCATAGTTTTGAATAAATTTGTCAGCCCCTGGCCGTACTTAAGAGTTTTATTTTGTATATTATAAGATTTTTCTTTACATTGTTGTCATTTTTATACTTATTTCTCTTAAATTTATTTGGACCCGGAATATTTCTCTACTAATGTTATCAAACTCTGTTTCAAAGTCTACAAACACAACATATAATTTATTTACGACTGCCTCTAGTTTGCTTTCAATTAAATTATTGATTACAAAAATATGGTATATTGTTCTTTCTTTTGTTCTGAATGCAGCCTAACTACCTTTTATTACTTTTTTCTTCTCCACCGATTTTTCTACATTGTAAGCGATTAAAATTTCTTTAATCTTGTATGTTAGATTTGAAAAGCCACTCCTCTGTGGTTTTAAAGTACTTCTACCTTTCCGTGCCTTGTGAACTTATTAGATTCATGCTAATTCCCACGCTTCAATAATATGTATGTTAGCCTATAAACTATGAAATTCGTTTGTCAAATCAATTGTCCAAATCATATGTCTGTATTTTATTGTTTTATTATGTGTATTTTATTTTTTTTAATCTTCCCTAAGACATTTTTTTTTAATGATGGATATATTCTTGTAGAAATTACCCTATTATGCGTCATAGCGTAAGATTATTTTAAGCATAAAGAATGCCGAGAGAAGCTTTGAAACTTGCAAGAGAAGTATTTTGCGTGTAGGTATTTGAATGCGTCTGCATAAAAGCTTGTCTTATCGCTTATGCCAGAATTTTCTCAAGATCTATAATGATACATGTAAAACCTATCTTCCTAGGATCCAAATAATACTTTTTGTTTCAATATATAGGATAGTTTATGGCTTCTATACTAATCATCAAAAATTTTTAGCGTATGATTATGAATATCGTTATTCTATTTATTATTATTAATTGCTACATGATCAATTTTCAACGAAAGAAGTTTGTTGTTGAGCCAAGGATGAGCTAGGGGGGGGGGGGGGGGGCGGGGGGGTCAGGGCAAATTATGGGGGGGCATGTTGCAGGGGAGGAAGACACGAATTGTCCCTTTTTTTGGGTGCTACTACTCGCCCCAAAAACATACTAGTACATAATATAGGATGATATATGTATATATATATATATAGGACATTCTCTGTCAACGGGAGACCCCCCTCTGCCCAAAATTGGTTTAAGATTTTCAAGACGTATTTAGGCGCAAATGAAAGCTTATTGTCTCTAGTTTTGAATACCATATGGCCTTTTTTGAAAAAAAAGATGGCAGATCAACATGGTGGCTGTAAGTCGACAGCCTCATCCAAAAAAATATTTTAACAATCATACTTGATTTCAAGTCTCTGTAATAAAATGATTTGAGTTTTTTATTGTATATTTTTGATTGCTGGACCCCTATTTACCATTATTCAATACAAAAAGTGCCATGTGCCGAACCTAACCTCAAAAAATCTCTCAAAAATCAGTTTTTTGCGTTTGACGCATATACACGTCATTATAAACAGTGAAAAAATTTCTATTCTTATGTAATTCCGATTACTGAACTTAAATATGACATTAATTTCAATAGAGATTGTTATGCATTGTTCTTAACCTCGAAAAATTCCGAAAAAGCAGTCTTTTGTTACTCTAATTTACTCAGAACATAAAAAAATTTTACGAAAAACGTATTCGTTTTTTATTGATAAACGTGACTATAACCTACTTTTTGCGTGGCCCAGGAACAACGACGTGGACGTAGAAGGTTTCTGTTCCCTTTGGGGTGCTTGATTAAAGTGAGTCCCCTTGGCTCTCACTTTTTCAACAATTTTCGTCCTTTCCACCTCATTTACGTTGTCATTGTATGTATTTTTGCTATTTTTTAGGTCTACTTTCACAACGTTGCGTCTACAAATTTTATAAGTTATTTTGCA
>JAPYYV010014349.1:0-12580 GCA_030522625.1 Copidosoma aretas
GACGACGACGACGACGACGATGATGATGATGATGATGATGATGATGATGATGATGATGATGATGATGATGATGATGATGATGATGATGATGATGATGACCATGCTGCTTTCTTCGCTTACTTCTATAACTGATGCTGGAGTAAAAGTTGTGCTGCCACTTAAAAATTTCACTGAACGTAAGTAAAACGTTTTCTTTCACAACTTCGATGCATAGTACAATGAGGCTTATAAAAGGAGCTCGTTGCGGAAACTCCGATCAGTCTTAGTCGATCCATCAAATAGATCAGACTGTCAGCAGAAATGGATAAGCACAGTTAAATTAATAAGTATTTTTATTCGTTTTGCGCTTCACTAGTGTCTGGTGAGGATGATGAGCCTGGAGATGAGCTGGAAGTCTTACCATTCTCATCGTACGCAACGTTCTTTTACACAGATATGGAGAAGTTTCTAGCATCTCTACAATCGTCTGAGCTACAGTTCGGAGATCAGGGGTGTTTGCTTACACCTACTCCTCCTCCTCTTCCTCAAGAAGATGTTCAACTTGAGATGTACGATGTTGCAGATAATAAAAAATCAAATGGTAATTGATTTGAGAGTTAATATATTGAATTAAAAAAACTAACCTTTAAAGAAATTCTCAAACCTTGCAAGTAGGAAATATATCATCAAAAATCAAGTGTTTAATTATACTAATTAATAAATAGATTGATTTTAAAAATTTCGATGGCCCAAATCGGTGTATAAGAGTGTCGTGCTTCCTTGCAACCATCATAGTTCTCCTACTTGCCAACGCGATGATACCACACCACTTGATATACTTTACTGGTACATATTTTATTTCAGATATCTATGCAGATGTGATGGATGAGCACATAAATATAATTTTTTCTCGTTCACCACCAGTGAAAGTTATGGACAAGGAAGAGGAGTACATCTCCAAACCAAACCTACAATTTTATAATCCCTTGCAAGAAATCAATGGGGCAAATCCTGACATCGTTGAAAATGGATTTTGTAAAGAAGCCTTTTCTTTAATTTTGTTAAAAGAGGAATAGAAAGTAGAAAACAAGCAAGAGGAAGACAAGGAAAACAAGGAAAGAGAAGAAAAGAAGAGGTCTAAAGAGAAGAAGAGAAAAGGTGTAGAAATACAGCACGCAAGAGAGAAAAAAAGGTGTGAAAAATTAGATGAAGTAATAGAAAAGTATGAAAAGTTGAAAACATCTATGTATTCGCAAAATCATCGATTAGATCTTCCTTTACCACAATGGGCTATAGATATGAAGTGGAAGATTCATTTTGATAAGCCTAAAATAATAAGTTGGTATTTTATGCTAATTATTTTGATGAAATTGTATAAATTAAAATACTTCTAATGTTATTTATAAATTTCAGATATTGAAGGAATTAAATTATTTCTCAAGAAAAAGCCAAATTCAAATGGTATGGTGCATCTGTTAGTAATTGTATGAAACATATACTTTTCAACGTTTTCGGTTCTAGATTGGTACATCCCTAAATCACATACACATTTTACAAAGGCTGCTTGTTCTATTGTTCCTGATCAGCATCCAACCTGTTAGTAAAAGATTATAAATTGAATTATATTAACTCGGTTGGTACAACAAATATATGTCTAACGTATACACTTACCTTTGTTTCAGACCAAAAACGTAATGATTAAGCTATTGCACAGCAAGTGTATGGACTACGCATTCCTCCTATGGACACGTCTTCTTTACACCTCTCGCTACTTCAATCTTATGAACAATCTCCAGAATTATGGATAATCCTTGACGAGTGGCCAAAAGTGAATAATTCTTATACAGATAAAGCAAATAAAGTAGATCAGTTGAATATTCTTCATAAATTGAAATTGGATAAACTTTTTTAAACGATAAATTTTAGTTTCGGAGCGAAATGTATCTGAAAGGAAAAGTTATCTGATGATTAATACTATCCCTGAAAAACTTTGTGGACCGTTGCCAATAGCAATAGATTCGCCACTTCCAATGTTAATGCCTCCTCCTATGTTAACTGTCTTAGAAACTTCAACAAATATTCTAGATTTGCCTTCATTGTGTGACTTAACTAAATCTCATAATTTAATCATTGATATCCCTTTGTCCAATCCTCAAGATTTTCTTGACCCAAAATTATTTAAAAAAGCGGGAGAGATTAAAATTCCAGCACCTAATGATCTTAAGATTAATATAAAAGCTTTCAATTATAATTTAGAGCCAAGATCGTCGTACACGAGGGGGAGACTTGAACTTTGGGATGGAAAAAAAAAAGCTTGAAACCGATCGGTTCCCATGGAAACGTGCGCCTTTTCTTCCAGATCCTCTTCCAACTTCTCAAATCGATGAAGAAACGTGAAATAACTTCATCTAATTCTATTACTGAGAACAAAGAAAAGCATGGGTTTAATAATATGTAATTTTATTTAGATATCAATTTTAATAATTTTCCATCGTTACATTGTATTACAGTAACAGTGTTATTGTATTTTTTATTTTTATTTTAGTATTATATGATATAAGCAACTTTTCAAAGTTGAATATTTTATAAAATTTGTACTGTTAGTTTAAAACTTTGTGATACTAATTCTAAAACTTATTTGAATAATAATAGCTAATACAAGCATAATTCTGTGTACATTTTTATATAAGTAAATGATTTATGCTGATGATCATTATTTATAATGACTGATGATTTATTTTTACATAAATAAATAAATAAATGATACAGAAAAAGATGTTAAGGGACTGAAAAAACAAGTGGTTGTTCTTCACATGTGAGGGCGTTGGTCGGAGCCCTCATTACATCTTTTTATTTTCTTTACTTACCTAATTAGAATTTTATTAAATATTAACATCCTTTCGTAACATGGACTCGAATGGTTATACATGCACGGAAAAAATTTTAGAACGGCTGCTCGCCCAACTCAAGAAAGATAGCGTGCCCTATAGCTTGGGATGACTACTGCTCAGTACAGGGCTCGCTGCGTGCCCTGTACTGGACGGGCAGCCATTAGGTGTGCAGCTGATGGTGCGTTTGGGCGAGCTGTGTTATCTGTTGGGCGAGCTGATGGTCCAAACTTTTTTCCGTGTGCTTCTCAGACTGAAAAAAAAAAAAAAAAAAAAAAAAAAAAAAAAAAAAAAAAAAAAAAAAAAAAAGAATAAATCGCTCCGACCATTGCCCTCACATGTAAGAAAAAGCCACATCGTCTAATTTTTATTCCCATAACTTCTCTTTCTTTTATTGCTTCATTTATTTAATACAAATAAATATTTAAGTCTAATTATCTTAAAATAGATAAATTATTAAAAATCAACAGTATCTTTTCCTTCTGTTGCCTGTAATGGTAGCAGCCTATAGTTTATAAGCCAGTTTTTCAATGTGATAATATTCCTCTTGGCACACACTGGATTTCTGTTAAGCGGATGATTTTAGAAAAATATCCCCATTTTTTTTTTAAACTTTTCAGCGATGGACAGCCCATTTCGTCCATGTTGTAGATAGCCCTACAAGAAAAGAATTTTATCAACAATAAATAAAAATAATGAATATATAATTTACATAGTTATCAAATAAGATTTCATGCAGCCAATTCTTTTTCTCCAACTCTTTTACAAAGATTTTTCTCGCGTTTTTCAAAGAGTTTTGTAATATATATGTAACCTTGGTGTATGGTATTGAGCCAGATATTCACGGAATTCCATGATAACGGGATTCTAACCATTGATTGGTCCGTTGCTCTTCAGGTAATAGCTTTGACCACTTTCAAGGTGCTTAGAAGTGGTAAACAATAGGTATATTGCCTTCTGGAACTGCGATGATGGCTGTCTCCTTCAAGATAAATATATTGGAGGATCTCTTGAAGCCTTGCAACTCGATGACGTAGTCCATCGTGCTTTAGAAGTTCCTTGTTGTGCTGTAGATCTTCCCTTAGTTTTTGATGCCCCAGCTGCTCTTCCTTCAGGAGATCCTTCTAGTTCAACGGCTTGCTCTCGACTGACGGCTCTGCAGCTTGCACCATCTTTATATAGACGTTCTGAACAACCCCCATGCTTCTTACACACATGCGCATGCGCATACTACTCCAGCTCCAGCTCCAGAAAGATATAAGGCAGTTCTGAGCTCAATAGACATCACTCTTCGCTTAGAGCTGATCGAGTAAACATCAGCAGCAGAGTCCGTGGAGCTCCACTACGCCTGCGCAGCAGTCTGGAGAAGGATCTCGACTCCACCCCTACTCCAGCCAGAGCAGATAAAAGACGGCAACGAGCATCTAAGCAGTCATTCGTCGCTTGGAGCCGGACCAGAGCACATCGGCAGCAGACCAGAGGATCTCGACGGCTTTCCATACTCCAGCTATAGTGGATATAAGGCAGTGGTAAGCACCGGAGCAGTCATTCTTCGCTTAGAGCTGGTTGAAGACGCATCGGTGGTAATGATCTCCATCAAATAAGGTCATATCGCTAGGTGAATATACTTTATTATTAGGAATATTTTATTGTGAGTTGGTTCTAAGAAAAGGGTGTATTTTATAAGTGCATTATGAGTGAAGAGGATTTTTGGCAACAAGTCCTGTCAGACGAAAATCATCTTGGCTTGGTAACTCTATCTCCATTAACATCATCAAGTTTTGCTATGTATCCTAATGAAATTGTGGATAAATACTGTGTGGAGGCCATTTTGGAATCCATTTCATCCCCTCTACCAGTTGATTTTGACAAGGGACTATTGGAGAATGGAGACTTTGATGTACTCTCCATCCTTTTCGCTCTTGTCACCACAACTACCACAGTTGAATTCGTCAAGTTTGAAGTTAGATGAGATATTAGACCAGTTCATCGACGAAATCTTCCCAAAATCTCCAGAAGAAAACATTTCAAGGTCTTCACCACCACCAGTCTTAGACTCACAACAGTCTTGCTGCCAACGATTCTTCGTGGATGACGAGTCAGAATCCATAAAAAAGAAAAGAAAATTGGAGAACTAACCTTAACAATATTACATTTTTTCAATGTAACTTTAATATTTTAATAAAATTTAAAAAAATAGAGAGAAGTAGTATATGGAGTAGTTGAGTTGTGTGTGTAGTTGTACTACACAGGGCGGAGGCGCTGGCTGGGGATCCCTACCACTTTCTCTCTCTATTATATTAAGATGTTGCTGTAAAGTTAGTTAAAATCGAATACAAGGAGGTCATGTTGATCTAATTATTAAATGCTTCACTTTTCAGAATTTACGTCAACCACGGCGGACCTGCAATACTTCAAGCTCACGGTGAAAATGCTGCGGCAATCATTACAGTATGCAGCCAGCATGGATGTGGATGATTCGGACCTGCGCAGATGGTTGCAGTTATCTTCAGAGGCGATTGCTACATTGGAAGAATTACTTGCTTCATCAAAACTAACTAGAGTACAGAGACAGTCATGTATTGCACTAATTGCTAATTTGGTGAGCATTAAAAACAAATTGACAGGATTTTTATTCAAGACTAGAGGAGAATTGAAGCAAACAGCAATACCTTTATCAATGCAGTTTAGAAAAACTGTTCAGTGGGATGATATTATGCTAGCCTTTAATAAATGCATACGATCAGGTATAATAACAAATTTTGCCCATCTAGATATTAAATCATTCTGGGAAGATGCAAGATTTTTATTTGAAGAAAAGATTATGGCTGCTCTTCAAGAACATAGCGCTTTGAAGGTGAATGCTGAAGTATCAAGTGAATATGTGATATATAAGAATGATAGTGAATTTAGTGAAATTAAATTCTTTAACACAAAAAATAGTCCCATGTATAAATCATCAAATCTCAATGAGTGATATGATGTAAATGTAAGTGAACCGTTAAAAGAACCAATGGAAGATTTCGAAGAAAGAGATTCGGGTTGGTCATTACGGCAGATTTTAAGTTTAACTATTTATATGAATAAGTTTGATCCGATGAAAGGAAGTTCATACCTCGAATTACCTCGTGTTATTCAAAATAAGAGAGCTTGTGTCAATGTAAAGAATAGTGATAATGAGTGTTTCAAGTGAGCAGTATTATCTGCTTTACATGCTGTGGAAAAAAATACGGAACGTATTAATCAATATGTGCAGTATGAAAAAGAGCTTAACTTCAACGGTATAGAGTTTCCAGTGTCAGTGAAAGATATTGCCAAGTTTGAAAAACAAAACCCTGTCTCTGTGAAGTTATATATTCTTCAAAAATTAGGAAATAATTATAATGTTGTTCCATGCCACATCGCAAATATAAAAAAAGAAAAACACGTTAATTAATTGCTTATTCAAAATTATTATGTTGATGATAACGAAGAGGAAGAAAATGATGAAATTGTAAATAATAATAGTATTCCAGAATTCAAGATTCACTATGTGTGGATTAAAAATTTATCAAGATTGGTAAAAAGCCAGTTAACTTATCATAAAAGGAAGTGTTATATTTGTGATAGATGTTTAAACTTCTTTAACACTGAGCACAAACTTGCAGCTCATGAAATTGATTGTGCAATAATTAATAAGTGTAAAGTGAAACTTCCGACTAAAGATCAAAGTGTTCTTGAATTTAATAATTTCAATTATAAAGAAAAAGTTCCTTATATGACATATGCTGACTTTGAGTGTCTTTTAAAGCCTGTGGAAGATGATGTATGCAAATTTCAAAAACATCAAGCTTACAGTATATTATATTATATTAAGTGTAGTTTTGATGATACGTGCTCTACGTACTCTAGCTATGGACAAATTGATGAAGATATTGCTAATGCTAAAACTCCTGCAGAATGGTTTGTAGATAAACTAAAAGCTCTCGCAGATGAATAAGACCAAATGTATAAGGACCCTAAGCCAATGAATCTTACTAACAGCGAGACGTTAAACTTTACCTTAGCTAAATCGTGTCATATCTGCGGGAAACCTTTCATGAAAGGAGAAAAAAAAGTACGGGATCACTGCCATTTCACTGGACAGTTTAGAGGAGCAGCTCGTGAAGGATGTAATATTAATTATAAAAACTCTAGATACATTCCCGTTATCTTTCACAATCTAACTGGATATGATTCTCACTTCATGATAAAAGAAATCGCTACAGCTGCTGAATTCAAGGGGCGTGTAACACTTATAGCAGAAAATAAAGAAAAATATATATCTTTTACAAAGCATATTGATGGCAGCAATATCAACTTCAGATTTATCGACTCCTTAAGATTCATGACGTCATCATGAGAGAAGTTGGCATCTTATCTGAATCAATATGATATAACTTCAAGTGAATTTTTGCAAGATGGTTATACTCAAGATCAAATAATTTTATTATTAAGAAAAGAAGTTTTTCCATACGATTACGTCAGTTTCTTTGATAAACTTAAAGATGTGCACTTGCCTAGCAAAGAAGACTTTCACAGCAAACTCACCGACAGCGACATCTCTGATGAGGATTACAATCATGCTGTAAATGTATGGAATACATTTAATATTCAAACTCTTGGTTAATACTCAGATTTTTACTTAAAGACTGACGTGTTATTACTTGCGGATGTTTTTGAAAATTTCCGCTCAACGTGTTTGGACGCGTACGGACTTGATCCAACTCACTACTATACAACGCCTGCCTTAACATGGGATGCCATGCTAAAATATACTCAAGTTAAATTGGAACTTCTCACTGATATATATATATATGCTATTGTTCATCGAAAGAGGCATTAGAGGTGGCATCAGTCAATGCTGTAACCGCTACGCTAAGGCAAATAATAAATATATGACTGAAGATTATAATCCTGAGGAAGAAGAAGAGTATCTAATGTACTATGACGCAAATAATCTCTACGGATGGGCAATGACGCAGACTTTACCATATGGCAGCTTTGAATGGGTGAGTGATCTCGACAGACCAAATTTCTTCCATGTTCCGGACGATCATTTTTATGGCTACATATTAGAAGTTGACTTGGAGTACCCTTGGAACTTACACGATGAGCACAAAGATTATACAGCAAAGATCGTTACATCATTCACTATCCAGCTTTAAAACAAGCTTTGAAGCATGGAATTATATTGAGAAAAATCCACAGAGCATTAAAATTTAATCAAAGCCCGTGGTTAAAGTCATACATGATTAAAATACCGAAAAACGGAAGAATGCCAAAAACGAGTTTGAGAAACTATTCTTTAAGCTCTTGATTAATGCCGTTTATGGAAAAACGATGGAAACCGAGAGGAAAAGAGTTGACGTAAAACTTGTTATTAAGTGACATAAACGATACAGTGCTGAGACTCTCATCGCTAAGCCGAACTTCCACAGTCGCACAATATTTGGTAAGAACCTCGTAGCCATACAGCTTTCACGTACGGATATAACGATCAAGATACCTATTTACGTTGGACTCAGTGTACTCGATATATCGAAAACTTTGATATACGACTTTCATTATTTGTATATAAAGCAACGTTTTGCAGGTATGTGCAAATTATTATATGCTGACACTGACAGTTTGATTTATGAAACTCAAGGTAGCGACATCTACAAAGTCATGGGTAAAGATATCGATAAGTTCGATACATCCGATTATGCAGACGATAATCCATTTGATCTACCGCGTAGAAACAAGAAAGTAATTGGACTCATGAAAGATGAGTATTGCGGTGAAATTATGCTCGAATTTATCGGTCTCCGTAGAAAATGTATTGTATTCGTATACAAGACGATAAGTTGATTAAAAAAGCAAAAGGTGTGAAAAACTTCAGTAGTTAAAAAAAAAAAGTTTTGAAGACTATAAAGACTGTTTGTTTAACAAATCTGAAATCACGTGTGTGCAAAATCTTATACGATCCAAGCATCATATCATCCACACTGAAAAACAACAAAAAATAGCTCTTAGCCCAAAAGATGATAAGCGCCAGGGGTCCCTAAAAGTGATAGAATTAACGTCAGATCACCATGCTAAAAATTTTTTCTTTTGGTAAGCTGACCGTAATTCTATCACTTCTGAGAGCGCTGATAAGCGCCAACTGCTGCCGAACTCTACAGACACGCTACCTTGGGGGCATAAACTCATCATGGATGAGGAGGATGAAGCATTGCTACAAATACTCCTAAATAGGGGTAGAAGAAGATGGAGAACAACAGCCAATGGAGGTGGAAGATGTTGGAGTGGGGGAAGCCTCTGGAGAGGGGATAGCCCTATATCAGGAGTGACTCCAGCCTGTGGAGCTCATTCCATCATCGGACGAGCCAGAGAGCACATCGAGTCCTCCTAGCAAGAGACAAAGGCTTTAACTCTTCGTATTTTTCAAGAGATTGACACTTACTTCGAGGTGAGTCACTACTTTTACATCAATATAATGTAAGCTATAGACGTAAACTAATAAATTTTTTCTTTCTGTTTTAGAAAATGGGCTTTGCTGGATTAAACCAAATCGCTAACAACAACTACCATCCGACAAGGAAGTTATCAGAGTTGGAGAAGGAGCGAGAATACATGGTGACTAAGCTCAAGAAGGTCAACACCCGCTTTGGATGCAAGATTATCATCACCATCAACGATGAATTCTAAGTCTTCGTTCCAGATCGTGTTTCAAAAGCCCTCGATAATAATGATGATTTATATAGGGAGTTGCAAGAAAAAGTTCAAAAGTTAGCTTTATTCGTAGTTTACTATGGTGATAATAAATTTGAATTTGTTAATTTGTAATATTATATTTTTATAAATAAATTTGCCTGTATCAATAAATAAAGAGAAAAAAGAAAGAGAAACTTCATGGAGGTGAAAATGTATGGAAGATAGGTTGTTTCCCACAGGAGAGGGCGGTGGTCAGGGCCCCTCTACTTTCTCTTTCTTATATATTATTTTTTTTTTCATCAAATATCTGATTTATAAACCCAACTATTGTGTGAGTTATTAAAACCCAGCCACTTAATAACAATTTGATCATTACGTTTATTAAGAACTTTCTCAACTAGATAGACATCTGAATATTTAGCCTTTAAAAGTTCTTGCTCATAAAAGCCTCCAGATACAGGCTGATCTCTATAGTCTTTCAAATGGTAAGTAGTTGGATTTGTTTTTGATACTTTAGCAATTGTAAAAATCTCTGTTGACCAATTCGGTGTATAGCCCTTTTTAAAAACATTTTTTACTTTGCTTACACGTACTTTATCATTTATTTTGAAATTTGGCTTTTTTCTTTCAGACTTATCTTGACATTGATAGTATTTTGAACTTTTAGTTTTATTAGTTGATGTAATATCATTCGGTTTCATGCCTGTTGTACGATGTTTTCAGTTATTATAGGCTGCAATTAAATCTGGCAGTAAATCAAGCCATTTATAGTTGCCATTTAAACTGAATTCAACCCACATTTAATTTTTCAATGTGCGATTAAATCTCTCACAGATTGATGCTTTGAAGTTACTGTATGTCGAGTACAGATTGATTTTATACTTTTTCATTAGATCTTGAAAACTCTTATTGTAAAACTCTTTACCTCTATCTGTATGCAAATTTTTCGGTACTCGACCTCGACTAAGTATGGATTTCATTGCCGCTGTGACATCATCTCCTGTTCTACGTTTCACTGGTATGGCCTATGCATACTTTGAAAATATATCGATCACGGTTAGCATGCATCTATAACCTTGATTTTCTCGAGCATAAGGTATCATTTTAACTAGATCAGCTTGCCAAGTTTCATCCAATCCTCGTATATCATACTTACGACGTGGATAGTTTCGACGAGCTGGTTTGTGGAGCTGCTCCATTAGTTTTCTTCTTACGACCCATCCTCGTTGATGTCCTGTAAGCGAATGCGATGAAAGATCACAAATACAACCAGTATCTTGCTCGGGTGACATCTTCTGCCCTAATTATCTTCTGGAGTGATGTTGGAGATCTGAGCCAATGCCTATTTTACAGTAAATATCTCCTGCTCCGATTTTGCCATTTTCTGTGTGACTAAGTCATTCAAACTATGTAACATAATACTTAGTTTATCTTGTTCATCCATTATAACATTTTTCTCCTTCTGAAAAATGCTAAGATTCATGGCATCATTTGGGTTGATTGCTGCTGCAACATTGCATAATCTCCTGTTATCTAGATCATACTGACCATCAACAGTGATTTTGTGTCCAATACCGGGAGGACCTCGGCTGCTGCCTTCGGTCTTGCCCAGCTTACGTCCGAACACATCGATGCTTATTTCGATACTGACTCGAATGGGCATGTCCTTCAATATATATACCCTCCTTCCCGCAACTCTTCGATAATCGATGTTATTTCATTACAATGACTCGGATTACCTGCTGATCTTTCGGCTACGAGTAATCGAAGTCGATCAACCAGCTCATTAGGATCGTCCCAATGCATATAATCCACTTGCTGCTTTTCTCTAGCAATTTTGTAGTGAGGTAGTAATGATCCTTTCTTTTTGCTGGCAATAAGATCAAACATCAAAGCTATAATTTTATTAAATTTATTACTGTTATGCTTTCGAATAGTTCCATTTTTGCTAAATCCTTTTCGATGCGCACTTGAAGATTGCAGGAGTATGTAATATTTTTCGTAATCATCTTGAGTTATGCGAGTTGTGTCAGGATGATTTTTCATAAGTAGCTCCATCAATCCAACGCTCATAGGATATTTTAACTCGTTCATTCTGATTTCATTGTTGTTAAAATTTATTGTCGAATTTCCAAACTTGTACCTTCCATTTTCTTTTAAAAGCCCGTACACTAAATCTAATAATTCTTTCTGATTTTCATCAACTATTTGTAAATATACGTCGTTGGACGTATTTTTATTTCCATCATCAGTTTTATTTTGAATTGTAATAGTCATTTCATCATCATAATCATCATCATCATCATTATCACTTTCACTGACAGCAGACTCAAACATTGCGCCATTATAGCTGAATTTTTCTTTTTTCTTTCGATTGATGGGTAGCTGATTTGTATATAGTTCATCAAAATAATTATGAGTCACAGAATAGTTTCTTTTATTTTTAACTTTCTTTGATCAGTAATTATTTCCTTGAGGGGATCTGTGATTGGTTTAAAAGTCTCACTTAGTTCTTTTTCAACCTTGTCTTTTCCGAATTTTAACAATCTATACTTTTTTTCACATCTTCTTTTGCCTTCACCAGTTGGTGAAGTACGTTTTTTTCTCGCTCGTACATGTTGACGCTTAAACGTATCAGAGGAGGCTGATTAGTTTGCGCTACACGCTCCTATATTTATGGCAAAATTGTTGAAACCTTTGCGATATCGACCGCTGTTTATCCGTCTGTCTTTGTCGATAACAACGAATCCATATTTATCATCATTCCAACAGTTAAAACATAGTTGTTTAAACTAGCTATAGGACACATCAGAGTTCAGATGATCATCGCACACGTGTTTCAAATTGAGCTCATCTTGTCGAAATAGAGCCAAAAGATTAACGTTATCTCTCACGAAGTGTTTCGGTACTTGTGCGTATGACTGACAGAGATACAAGCAGTCCACATTTTTATGCCGTCCCATGCAGTAGAAAGCTCTCACATTATCCTGTTTTTC
>JAPYYV010014351.1:0-12777 GCA_030522625.1 Copidosoma aretas
CGCAAACCGCATCGAATACGCGTGGTCCTTGAGAGAGAGATCGGAGAGAGCGTTTGTCGGAATTAAAAAGTCGCAGTTGGCAACGCGCTACATTTGTGTTTTTTTTTTTTTTTTATTAATTTCTGGTAGTTTGTTCCCTTTTTCGTATAACTTTTTCCACCGCGTCAGCCTATGTGGCGTTATATCATATGCTGATGTACTGAAGAAAACTTATGCGGCGTACGGTCCCTGGATCCCAGCCGGCCCTTGCATTGTTCAATGGATGTAATGTAATACGGGTACGCGTGTGCAAATTTCATGTTGAGGGAGTAACAGAGGCCGGGATAAAGGGTACATGCCGTACATGTATCTTTGATTAAAGGGGGGGCGAAGTATACACGTACGTACGACAATCGGGAGGGGATCGCTTCTGGCTTGCCGGTCAATTTGCATAAACGCGCGCCTTTGTTGTCGCGTACTTTTTTTGTGATATGCGTATGATTGAACTGTTTGAAGCAACATTGAAGTGTATCTAAATTCTACGAATTTGGTCCTTCAGTGTGCAAATTTTTACGATTAAATGCGTGTGCGTGTAATTTTTTTTTTTTTTTTTTTTTACTGAATTCGTTTAATTCGCGCACAGTTGGTACGGGTACCAATTTTCTACGGCGGTGATCTCTTGAAATTCGATGCTTATCGGCTTAAAGAGTGCCTGCTAAAAATATTAATTTAAATAATATTTGATGCAGTGACAATACAAAAAAGTTGAAACGGTAATTTTAATTAGTATAGCTGTAGTCATACACATATCATTATAATTATTATGTGTATTTTTTATTATTTGCGTGGATTTCCTCAACTTATCTTTATATTTTCATCATATATCATCATCAGTATCGTTGAGCAACTCCGAGAGACTCTGCACTGTAGTGTAAGTTTTACAAGACTTTCACGAGGCTATCAGCACACATATACTCATTAGAAATTTTAAGCTTGCGTTCATCGAATTATCGATCGTGCTCTCTGCTTTTGATCAATATATCTGTCATTTTTCGTAGTACATACATACGTACATATAGCTGGCACACGATCTGTTAAAATAGACAAAGTGTAAACATTTTTTTAATTAACTTTGTGTTTTTTCCTCAGGAGCGTCATGTCCGAAATATTTGAGGGAAAGGTATTTTTGCTGGTAACCGGGGCAAGCCGAGGTATTGGAAGGGCGATCGCCGAAATATTTGCATCTCATTTGAAGGATGACTCGAGGATTCTGCTCATGGCTAGAAATTTGGAGAATCTCAGGGAAATTGCCGACGGAATGCCGAAGGGCTTGGTTACTTCGTGCAAGAGTATTGATTTTGGCCAAACTACGACAAAGGAGTTGCGAGGTATTTCCAGGAACTTTATTTATTTATTATAACTTGAACGGGAAAAAAATTCCTCTTTGTTTTTGTATGTCATTTTACAGAAATATTTGAAATGTAATTTCCACTTGTAACCGTAGAGCGCTCAATATGTATACTATGAACAATTGTAATACATTTTAATCAATACATTATTTATTACTATCATCATCCCGTTGAAAATACAAGCATTATTTTTATTCAATTTTCTAAGTTGAGTCAACACTTTGTCAATTTAAAATTACATCTTTGACAGGATATTTTGGCATCAGACGTGATTCATCATCGAAATTAAATAAATCAAACTTTTTTTGATACGTCGGTGCATATTACTACTTTAGCCGCTTTAGCCTGATAGGTTCCCTTGCTGATAAAGAAAGACAAATGAGTTTCCCTAATGGTCACGAGGCGTCCAAAAAATCATTAAAAATTCATTTTCGACACTTTCATCATGTTGATAACATTATATATGATGTCGCAGTTGGACGTAAATTGATCATTAAATGAATTTTTCTAATGCTAAATATGTGCAAACAACAATAATTTTGGTAAAAAAACTTTCTCATCTACAGCAATATATTACCATTTGTTAACAGAAGCTCTACTAGATGCATTAGGGGATGAGAAGCCCGAAAGTTTCAATCAAGCGATAATTGTGCACTCCGCTGCCACAGTGGACCATTCCCGAAGAACCAATGATCTGACGAACTTCAACGAATGGCAAAAGTTTTTCAACGTCAACATGTTTTCGGCGGCCGTACTGAACGGACTTTTCATGGAAACCTTTGAGAACGGCGGCGTTAAAAAGTACGTCGTCAATGTCTGTTCGTACTGGGGACTGAAACCAGACGCGTACGTCAGCTCCTACTGCGCTGCCAAAGCTGCCAAGGACATGTTTTTCAAGGTTCGCAATATGGGATGATTTTTTTTAAGATGATTCATACTTCCAACGACAATATTATTTTGCTATTTGCCCAGTCGTTTGCTTTGGACCATCCCGACGTCAATGTGCTGAACTATCTGCCGGGATACGTAGATACAGACATGTATCGTGATACTTACAAGCTAAGCAAAGACGAAGAACTTGTGGCAAGACTGAAATCTGCCATTGAGAACAAAATAGTCGTCGCACCTGAAAAAACGATAGAGTCCCTGGTTAATGTGTTAAAGGGACAGTGTTACGAATCCGGGGATTATGTAGATTTTCAGAAACTGTAAAATATGTATATCACATTGTAGAAATGTTTATAACATTTTTGAACAAACAAACAAGAAGCGTTAAAAGTTTGTTTTCAAATCACCCGCTGCTGCAGATGGAACCGATGACCAGCGATTGATAAGGAGACTTTGATCGGTACCCAACTACCCACTGCAAAGATACAAGATTTCTGTAAAAGTAATTACGACATGTACATACATGTCCTTGAAAAAACAAAACAGTCCGAGTGGCGCACGTCAAAAAAGAAGGGCGTCAATAATCGCTCGTCCATTCCGCTGTTGTTCTATAACTTACAGCATTGCGAAAAAAACATTACTTACTGGACAAATCGAACACAAAAACCTCCTAATGTAATAGAAAGGCACGTCAACTACGTCAAGTACTTGTACGAGTAAGTGAGTAAGTGTGTGTTGTACCACGGGTAAGCGGACACCGCGTGTGGGGAAACATGAGGACGACGAGCAGCGATCCGTGGTCATCGTCGTCGTCGGCGAGTCGTGAGATCTGTGAGAACGGGGTCTCCGGCGAGGACGGCACCTTCGAGGACTCATTCGTCTCGACACTCTCGGCTGCGGCAGTTGCATTCGATACTCACTCTTTGGAGGATTTGCCGAGATTGCCGGACTCCGAACAGTACTTGGCTCGATTGGGTGAGTGATTTAAAAATTTTTTTTCATCACTGTTTGTTCCTTTTCGCGCAATCAGTATGTATTTATCTTAATAAATAAATATGGTGACCAAAAGAGAAGTTTCAATTCACCACCCACCACCCTCATTCATATCAAAATAAATAATTAATTACTGATCTTTTCACGTTTCAAGTTGAAATTAAAAAGATGATGATCATAATCGTAGATATCAAATTAATTGTTTACGTTTCAACTTTGAATGATGGATTTTGAAAATATTTTAAATTGCAAACGATGCTCAAGAGTAATTGGAAACTATACTATTCCTCAGATATTTTCTTTCATTTCTTTATTACTTTTCTCAGCCGTTAAAGTTACGTACGCAACAATCTTTGTTTATGTAATATTATAATTTATAAAATACAGACAAATTTTATTGTGAATAGAGATAAGAGGGCGAAGGTTTTAAGCTGCTGCTGCTTTTACTTTTAACTTTTATTTCATACTTTTTGCCACCGAGTCAATGCAGGTAATTAGTTTTGAACAAATTTTTCTTTCACCGATACTTTCTTCATATCTGACTCCGATTACAGTCCTCCACTTGTATAAATACCAGTTCGCCGCGCCCGCTGTAGCTATAATCTTGGAGCACTTCGGCCGCTCAAAGAGCTTTTCTCTCTAATAAAACTATATACTTACAGGCATCGTGTCCGCGAACAAAAAAATATCCTCTACGAACTTGGTACTTGGCGAAATTGTACGATTGATTAAACAAAAATTTCTTTGTTCGGTAACATTATGATAAAATATACTTACTAATAAATTAAGTTAATTTTGATTTAACGACAGATTCCAGATTGAAAGCGATCAAGGGAGGCACATCGAAGCGCGACCTGATCAATTCGCTATCTGTTGCAAAGGAGGATTGCATCGCGAGATTAATCACGTGTGGTGAACGTCTCGAGAAACCCGAGGAGATAGAACTCGCGGCTAATCCAATCATCCGGCACATTGCTCCGCATTTGCAAGTAAGATAATCCTTCAGTATTTCCATTTTCAATAATTTCGATTTATAAGTCACATAATGTGCAGTTATAGAATGCACCATGGTATATTGTTGTTGTAAAACTCGGAAAACGACGGAAATTCAGCTTAAAAATTTGCCTATACGGCCTTCCGGCTAACTTGGTCCATTTTTTAATTTTCGAATATGTTCATCCGTTCGGAGGTACAAACATTATAAAAATGCAAGTAGAAGTGTACTTTTCCTTTGCCTCCAGTTTTTACAAAAGTGAAGAGCTCACTGACCGTTAAGGATATCGTTCTTGTTTAGTCAATAATAGTATTAACGAGATCTCATTTCTTTATACACCTCATACCGCAAACAATTATGAAAATCCTTATCATCACATCAGGTTGCAAAACGTTCTCGAAACGTTTTTAAAACTCCGAACGCAATCAGGGATTTATTATAGTTTTAAAACATTTAAATAGAATCGAGTCTATTATTATATTCAGCTCATCTTTTTGATTTTCATTATTTTTGTTTAATCAATCTTGTGATATTATTCATACTCTTCTCAATTAGTTTTTAATTGTTCATATTTAATTACATCCAAGTATCTTTAATTCGTATTTTATGACGAAGACTCAAAAATTCGCGTAATCAATAATAGTAAATTGTATTTGACCAGTCAATTCAAAGTTGATAAAATTATTCTTGCGCTGTAGCACACTGCTTACCAAATTATTTCAAATTTCGTAAAAGACATTTTATGCTGTTGAAGTTTGAAATAAATGAATTAAAGTTATAAATAGTTCGGCAACACTTTAAGGTCTCACAAACATCTATAATAGATAGCCGACAAGTAATTTACCATCAAAAGTAATCACGGAGCTAAGATACAGAAGTTTGAAGTTCAAGAGAAAATTATGCTGAAAATTTACGAGTGACGGATAATTATTATTTTTGTCAATATTCGGCAAACATTTTTCCCAAACTTTAAACTGCACTTTTTTTAGCTTTCTATGAAAAATAATAATGATAATAAGCCCCTTAAACGTTCACTAGAGTTATTATAACAACTTTTGTAGAATATTGAAACCAAAAAAGGCCTTAACCGATTCTAGAATTATTTTGAGGTACTTACTTCAAAAACATTCTGCTGAAAATCTTGAACAGCTAGCATATTTGAAAAAAGTGCATTCGTCGTCGAATTTTTGTAGTTAGTCACATTTTACTACATTCCAAGATAATTTCATAATTAAAAATACATAAAAAATTTTTTTCAAAGTATGGTTCTTCAACTAACTCATATCAGCACAATTCTCGTAGATTACATACGCGACTGAAAATGATTCGTGTAATTTAGGAATCTGAAAAATTTCAGATTATTTTTAAATTATAAAAAAATTAGTTCTTAGCTCAGGATACGAAATAATGACGAATATTATCATCATCTATAGATTGCTGTGTAAAGTGATAAGTTTTTAACGTATATTCGAGAAAAAACTATACGAAAAATTTAACGTAGATTTTAGGAGCAATACGATTTTTCATTCATTACTGCGCAGGTATATTTTTTCATTATACCGATTTCGTAATTCTATTTGTATTTGTTTTTTTTTTTTTTTTTTTTATGTTTTCGCAGACCTCAAGATTTTTCATCCCAATTCAATAAAAAACCATTACTTACAACAGTTCATTACGACATTGCTTCATTCATTATTTCCGGCCTTGAGCCATTCATGTACTTATTTTGACAATGCTTCGAAAACATTTTTTCGTGCTCTCCACGCTCAGCCTGCGGCCGATAGGTAATTAGTTTATTCGATCCACGTTGAAAAGCTCTTCAAAAGATATACGAAATTGCGCAATCGCCTCGCCTTCCTTCAAATCTATGGGTACTGAATTCGATACACGTCCTTTATTTTTTTCTATTTTTTTTCCATACGACAAGCATACGTCCGTGCCGAATCCAACGGAAGCTTATATCCTTTTTCAGCAGTTTTTTGTAATCCTTCGTCTACTATAGTTATGCATCTTTATCACAAGGATGCAGTTGATGTATTATTAACTTCTATTTATAGAAACCGCGTATTCCAATGTAATTAATTGCATAACAGCATCCCAAGTATACGCAAGCCGATCGACAACCGCTCACACGTCCATCCACCGCGAGATCCCTATTTTCCAATAACAAGTATTATACCATAAAAATGAACATGACAAGTCTCCATACGCGCTATCGTTGTTATTAGTATACTGCCAATATTCACGAATGATACTTATATTTTACGCACAGGCTCTCACCGCAAACGAGCTAGTCCACCTGTTGAAGGCCGACGCGCTACAGGCGTCCGTGAACGAGCAGACCGGCTCGGCAGAGAGCGAGGACTCGGAGAGCCAGATCCCGCGCCGTCAGGAGAGCAACGGCCTGTGAGCGCCCAAAGCCGCGGTAAGGATGTCGGGAGGGCTATTCGAGGGTAAGGTTTTCCTGCTGGTGACCGGGGCGAGCCAGGGCATCGGGAAGAAGATCGCCGAGGTCCTCGGCTCGGCTCTCGAGGGCGGCTCGATGGTCCTTCTCTTGGCCAGGAATGCCGAGAATCTGAAGAGGACGGCCGACGGGCTGCCGAAGAACTTGCTGGTCGACTATCGCAGCGTCGACCTGAGCAGGGCCACGGCCGAGGAGCTTCGGTCGGTGATTGATGGTGAGTTTGTCGTGCAAAGCGTCTGAGGCTTGTCGTTTTTTTTAATGCGAATTGGCGTGCAATTTTAGATTCTCTCGTCAAGAACTTGGGCGCGAATGCCGCGAGCGGATTCGACGAAGTGGTCGTTGTGCATAACGCAGCGTCCATCGGTGATGTTACAAAGTTGACCGTTGATATGACGGATTTCGACGAGTGGAGGCGCTATTACGATTTGAATGTTTTTTCCCCTGCCGTTCTGAACGGTGTTTTCATGAGTCTTTTTGGTGGGCAGAGCGTTAAGAGACACGTTATCAATATCACGTCCGCGTGTGGGATTCGACCGTACAACTCGGTTGGGTTCTATTGTACGGGAAAAGCTGCGAGGGAAATGTTTTTCAAGGTCAGTTTTGATCGTAACTTTATATCCACTTCGAAACAACTTTTCACAGCTTGCTGTAGAAATAGATTACTTTGTTATTTACATTATACATGTATATATACATACGCATCAAAGTTATGACTATTGTTTATTCAATTTAGGTTTTTGCCAAAGAAAATCCTGATGTTAATGTGTTGAATTATTCACCTGGACCAGTTGATACAGATATGTTAAACACGCTGACTGATACTGTAGTTGATCCTGTTACTAAAGAATTATTCGACGGTTTGAGGGAAAATCAGCAAGTACTCACAACTGATCAAACCGTACAAAAGTTCGTAGACGTTCTATCAAGTAGAAAATACGAGTCTGGAGACCACGTAGATTATTATGATGAGCTGTGAATCTCGGTATTAATTGTAATTTCAAATTGTTTACTCTCATGCAAGAATATTTTTTTCAAAATTCCGCTCACATGCATCGATTTCAATTTTTATTGTTCAACTTTACAATAAAGCTGTAAATATATAAATATCCAAAATCACAGATGTTTTTCCTATCACAGAGTCTTTAAAAGGTTCTTGCTAGTTACTATTAAATCTAATTTAAAGTAACTTTTACGTAAATTTTTTAAAACAAACAATTTTTGTAAGAACTTAATCAAAAGTTTAATTTATAATTGGCAGCGTTAAAAATCTCAAATACTTAATTTTCAATTGTGGCGAATGAAGTATATTGCGTATCCATCAGTCTTCTCCATCTCTGTTCAATAATTATCGCAAGAATAATAATTATGAAAGGTAATACTGCTGATATAAACCAAACTGGACAAGGGTATAATGTCAGTGTGTGGCTATAAACAAATAAATAAATCGGCGTAGTAGCAAACGGTACTATCATCTCCATCACTGTCGTTATGGAAAATATTTTTCCTGTGTGAAAATTTTCAGTTACATATTGTTTCAAAATAGAGTTTTAAAAAATACGCTTAATTATAAATAATTTACCTAAATCTTTTTGAGGAACTGATTTGGATATGATAGCTCTAATTATTGGTACAGCTGATGAAGTAAACATTGCTATACCAGAAGAAAAATACATATGCCACGGTTTTTGTGCGTAAGCTCTTACCAAGTTTCCAGCACTATTTGATAAACCTGCTAAAACAACTATCATAGTGTCCGGTAATTCTGAAAATAAAAAGATGAGTCTGTTAATTAAAATATGTCTGGATGTAAAGATATTAATTTCAAATGCGTACTTACTAAGAAGTGATCCAACTACTTTTATGAGAAATTGCATTCCAAATATAGATATTAATAATTGCGTTGCTATATAAATAGAATGATCTGAGATATTCCAACCCAATTTTGAACTTGTGAAAAGAAAAGACACTGATGCATTTCCTTCTATTACGACAACAAACAGAGCAATCGTCAAAACACAGGTCCACACTAAAAATCTATCAAATCCATCTCTTTTTTTCGTTATAGCGTTGAATAATTCCTTAACTAGTGAAATGTTAAAAATACTCTTCAGATTTCGCTGTAAGATAATGTACCATTTGTTTTACGATTTCATATCAAGCTAACAAAAAATAAAAAATGTAAGTTGGTTAACTTACTTCAGTTTCGCTCTTAACTGTTTCTCTGACAGAAATAAATGTGTAAATTATTGCAAATAAACAAAACATTGCTGACAGCAGAAATACTGCCATGTAACCGAAATTTTTCAGTATAATCGGACCTGATAACAGTCCTACTAAAATCCCAATAACATATGTGGTATCCAAACACGCCAAATTCCATGCTCGATTTTCTTTAGTTGTAACATCAGTGGTGTAGCAAAAAAACGTTAGTAAGATAGCAGGAAACCCTCCCAAAAGTGCCGGAGGTATCGAAGGTAACAGAAGCCAGTACGGACTTACATCTAAATTGCTTAGACAGGCCATAGAGGTATAATAAAATGAAAAACCTGCAAATTTGAAGCAAAATTGAATGAATTGTCACACTTTCAGAAAAAAAGTATATCATAATGTTGTTAGTTTTTTGTTTAACCGAGAAATGGAAAAAACAGCAATGGTTTTCTGCCATGTTTGTCACTCCATGGGCCAAGAAAGAGAGACATTATAGTCGGAAATATCGTTTCGATGCATGATTTCAACATAAAAACGTTGGAAGTGTGCGGTTGAACCAATTTTTCAATGGACATTGCTTCTGTACTACTGCTATTTGTGTGTAAAATATCGCATCTACTGTTATTCACACCTGGCATTACTTTGCACGTTTGGTAAATGACTAAATCCGTCGTGACACTATCTGCAAACGAGATCAAAACAGTTTTTGATAAAATAAAATACAATCAATAAACTAATTTGTTTTTCCAAACAATAAATGATGCATGCATTTTTGGAAAATGATAAATAATTTCTACAATAAAATTATTTCATAATGAAAAAAAGATAACCATCATGTAAAGTTAGACCTGAAACAAAAATGTGCAGACTCACCTGATGTAGAATAGGCAGACATTAATGCAAAAGCCAGAGGCAGCATGGAAAACTGACCCCAATCCGTCTCCTCTGTACCCATTTTGCTGTTAAAAAAATCTCTGTACTTACAGTATGTACCCAAAAATCTCTCTTGCGAACAAAACCCTCAAAACGCAGTTAAAAAAAAACAAAACAAAACACAAGGGTTATCAATCGACACGTCCAGCACTGCGACAACATACCCTACTTAGTTGGCTCTCACCCTCTGCTACAAGTTGCTCATTTGCAAAAAACGAGTGAACGTTGAGAATGGAGTGTTAGTCATCAACTCATCATGTACGGACAATGAAGAAATAATTTTTTGGTCATAATTGCTCACAGAGAGGCAGAAGGAGTGTTGTTACAAGTAGGGGTATGAGTAGCGGTGGAGTGTAGTTTATAATTTTCCTTTGTTGTATGTAGGTATACATATACTTACTCGCGTTACGCCGCGACGCACTTGTGTTTTTACAAATTGTGCATTCTTTGTGTGCACCGAGCAAATTGTTTATTGACTGAAATTTTTATTATATATTTTTTGAGAATATACACATAATCGTTTGACAGCTGGAAAACTCCAGCAGCCCGCATCTGTGTGAGGAGAGCGCTTGGGTTGGGAATATTGGGAATTAATTGGGATTGCGGTAGTTGGGAGGAATGAGAGGGGATCAAGAAATTCAAGAAAATGTACAATAACAATGGTATGCGAATTTGCGAAATATCAGGAAATAGCTGATAAGTAAGATGATTTGTGCATAATACATATGTACACTGCCAGTGATAAAATGAAATTGTAGCATGGTAAGTATACTGAACGTATATGTAATCATAATAAAAATGAAAAACTATGTCATTGTTAAGTATGCGCGACGTCAGCGTAAACTGCAGAAATCAGCTGACCAGCTGTAGAATGTTGTGAATCACGAAAATAATGTAAATGGAACAAGAATTGCTAAGAAAGTAAATACTCATGAGTAAGTTGATATGCGTTTAACAAAGATAAATATTTTTTTGTTTTTCATGCTAATATTTCTAATAATCTTATGTTTCAATAGCTTTTAAAAAACGATTGTTATGGCAACTTAATCAATTGATATTACAAATAATAACACGGAAATTCTTTGAAAGTCACTGTTAATGATTAATCGTGATACACTTGTTGAAATTATTTCTCATTCAGGTTTATTCACTAAAATTTAACATAAATTTATCACTTGTATATCACACTTTTTCAGAGCATGTCATCAGTAGAAAGCAATGCATTTGCAGATGATCGTCCTTCCACTCCAGCAGAAGAAGATTGCTGTGGAAATTCCTGTAATCCATGTATATTTGATATTCACAGCAAATTATTGGAAAAGTGGAACAAGGATAAATTCGACAAAACAAATATTTCACTTGATAAAAATTACTTATTACCTACTAGATATAGTAAATTTACTGTCAATAAAATAACAGAAGCATGTGAAGATTGTATTTTCATTTATCTGGATTGCAAATCAAGTATGATTTTTATTTTATAATGATTCAATACAAAACTATAGTTATTTATTTATTTATTTTTTTTTAGAAAAAGAAGGTAAAATTATTCTTTTATCGCCTAGTCAGCATGTGATGATTAAACTTGATACAGTAACAAAGCCGTATACTCCAATACTTTGGAGTCACAACAGTATAAAATTACTTATTAAATTATATTTTAATGGCAAAGCAAGTAATTATATGAAAAAATTAAAAGTAGAAGATGAACTACTTATTAGAGGACCATATGGTGAGTTCACATACCAGAGAAACAGGTAAAAACTTCAAGTGTAGAATTTTGAATTTTTCTAAAAATTAAATATTACGATTCATTTTTTAGTCACGAGAATATTCTCATGTTGAGTATTGGTTCTGGAATCGCGGCTATGTACCCTTTAGCTAGCTTTATAGTTCAAGATAATTCGGAAGAAACAAAAATTAATATGACTTTAGGCTTCAGGTCTTTGTCGCATGTGCCATTAAAAAATGAATTGAGACTCTTGAGTGACTACTGGAATTTTGAATGTACATTATATTTATCTCAAGAAAGTAAGTTTTGAGAAGCTCAAAATTCATGCCAAAAATCCACTTATTGTTTATTTATTATTTTTTAGGTGATACAAACATTACAGGCATTGCGATTGTAAATAATCGTTTAGATAGTGATATAATTAGGGGCATACTTCATCCCTACTCATCAGAAACATGTTTAATTTTAATATGTGGAACCGCAGATTTCAATGAATCGATTGAAAAAATTGTAGTGGAAAAAGAATTTTCCCACTATCATGTTTTTAGATGACAATTAAATGAAAATTATTATCTATTTTTTATAAAAATCCTGCCATTATTTATGAAACAATTACATTTTTTTTTATATCGAAGGTAAAATGAAATAAGTAGCAAAATGAATACGGCGTGGACCTTAAGTGAAAGCAAGTGTTTCTTTATTAGAAAAGTATTTATAACATGCTGAAACGAATCAAAAAAATTACGTACGAGTTGATCCAAGTCTAATTTCTTACTTTTTTCCACCTCAGTTCTACGACGAAAGTAAGTATCACAATCAACAAACTCAATATTGCAGGCAAAAACCAAACAGGACAGGGATACACGGTCAGGAAATTCGTGTGCAGATAAACGAAGATTGGAGTCGTCATGAACGGGCCGATTTTTTCCATTGCTGTCGTCACCGCAAATGCTTTACCTGCGAAATGTGTGTTGAATCAATTAATCGTTTGGGTGGACATAACGATTTGATATTTTGTTGAAACAAATTAATATTCAACTCACCAACTTCACCAGGTCTTACATTTTTTGATATAATGCTTCGAACCAGCGAAGCCGGCGCGAGGCTGAACATTCCAACGACTGTCGACAAGTAGAGGTGCCAAGATTCACGGGTCAGAGCTTTAGTTATCGAACCA
>JAPYYV010014354.1:0-18663 GCA_030522625.1 Copidosoma aretas
TTGTAGGGCGGCCGCGGGACGGTCGCGGGTCGGCGCGGGTCGGTGCAGGGTGGAGAAACCTCCCGCCTCACCTTACGCCTATGCATATATAAGATGATATGTATATATGGGGCGTTCCTCGTGAAAAAGGCCACCTCCTCTGTCCAGAATTAAGATCAACCAATAAACTTTTACTTGGACGTATTTGTTAGCTTACCACCTGCAGTTGTATTGAGCTTTAGCCTTTTTGGAAAATCAAGATGGCTGACATAAAAATGACCGATTCAAGGTAGGTAAGTCAAATTTTTTTTCTTCAAAGCTAATATATTTTAAACTAAATATGAAAATTCAGAAAAATTATTCAAGAATTTTTAAAATGAAATTCTAACCTATAAATTCTTTAAAAATTTCTCATCTTTGCACATCAGCGATAAAAAAGTTCACCCTTATACCGCTGCATATCTAATCATTTAAATTCATGATGCGTGAATTTATTGGCAAGAAATGAATAGATATTTTTTTTTAAATTGTTTATTTTCAAAATGGTGGATACAGTATGGCGGGGCAAACTTTACAAAATTGATAGATTCAAGAAAATGTGTATTTCAGGGTTATCAAGGTCAAAGGATACTAATTTATTGTCAGATTATGTTGAATTTTTTGTATTGAATCTAATATTGCAATCAGAAGAAATAAATGTTACTATAGAATATTTTTACATTTATTTTGTGATACTCAAAAAATTTTAATCTAGGTAACGTACACTTTTCTGTTCTTAAATTAAAAATGAATTACAAATGTTTATTTTTTTATAGAATTTTTAATGTAAAAATAAATTTGAATATGTTGGTTGATTTTGTAAGTTTAGCCACTTAACATGTTTAACTCGGAACTGTTGCAGATGTAAAAGGATAGTTTGGACTTAAAGAATTGACACAAATAATGATTTAAGAGGGAAAAGTGATACGGGAAAGTCCCAAATGTATTGAAAGCGCTTATCATTTAATTTTACCTTTATTCAAAAACAAAGAGATTAATCAACGGTAAGTTTTGTTTCTTTTGCATCTGCAGAATATCGTTTGACAAATACAGTTTTTGGTGGTTGAACAGTAAATGAGTAGATTTTTATGATTTCCGGTATCGGTGGTGCGTTTTGAAATCGTTTATTTAAATGTCTTGTAGATTCGTTATGATCGATTTTACTATACAAAAAATCATTACGTTTTTGAAATGCTTCTTTGCCCAATCAAAAAGTACTTCTGGCGATACTAAAGCTTCTGATGGTTTCTTACAAGATGTTTATTTCGTTTGGTTTTGTTTCTCTGTGTTTGTTTGTCCAAGACAAATCTTGTGATTAATTTTTAGACCACTTCCCGACATCGGATTAGGCTGAAATTTTTACACACTATTCGTTCTTACAATACATTATAGTATACTACATACCATGGTAACTTTAATATGGTGGCAATTAAAAATGGTGAACTACCTGTTTTAGTACAACCCTCTAGATATGGGTATCAAATGAAACGGCATGACAAGTAGAATACAGAAAGTTGTATAACATTATTTAATATTAAGTACACTAAAAAAAATTCAGTGCAGTCGCTATACCATAGGTGGTACAGTGCCTACTCTGCATGTCCAGCGCATCAGCTATACCAGTCGGAACAACAGCTGTCCCCTGCCGTATATGCACTATACCGAACCCGTATACCTACTGTACCGGAACCTACGGTGTATACATTGAGCCGTACGATAGGTATAACGGCTGTGCCGCTGTGGAACTCACGTCGTCTGATTCGGTATATCTGTTGTACCGCAGTTGTACCGCATGGGGGGACAATAGATACACTGTAGTTCGGTACAGTGTGTATACGTGCGGGGACAGCCACTGTACCGAATGTTTTTCAGTGAGCGGTAACAGACAAAAAATGGTGGATTGCCATTTATTTTACAACTCCCTTAATATAGGTATCAAATTAAAGGGTATGACGATGAGCATACAATAAAATATATAATATCATTTAAAATAAAATATAACTGCTGATTTAAAATGGCGGATTGCCTTTTTCTCTACAATCCCTAGCATAAGTATCATATCAAATGCTGGAACGAGTAAGGTAAATGTACTAATCGACGGGACATGTCCCTATCCCCGGAACATGGAAATAAATACATTATAGAAACAATGAAATGTGTGAAAAAATTATTTCAAATGTATAAATAATTTATTTGCATAGTTATAAAAAGGGTGACTACTCATTTCTACCAATTATTGAAAAAAACGAATTTTGTATAGAACGATTTCATAATTGGGACAGGATCAATCATAACCTATATTTTTTGGTGGTCCGTATTATGAAACGTGCTGGATCGAGTAATTTAATGTCATTAAGATACTTAAATCCATCGACATGAAATGTAATTACATCACGTGAAAAATGGCGGATTATCTTTGTCTCCATAAATCTTTCAACATGGGTATTAGGTGATAGTGCATTATAGGCGCAGTACGACAAGCTATGTGACGTCACTGAAGAATTTATTTTACGTCTGACACAAAATGGCGGATTACCTTGATACTCAGACCTTCCTTAATATAAACATTTTATAGAAAGGCGCAATGAGTAGAATATATTGATCTCATAATAAAATAAATGTTTTTTTATCATAGTAAAGTAATTTTTATTTTTCCTGTTTGCAATATTGGATTCAATATTAAAAATTTAATACAATCTAAATGTAAATTTGTATCCTTTGACCTTAATAACTCTTAAATACTTATCTACCCGTTATATTGTATCCGACATTTTAAAAATAGACAATTTGATAGAAGATATGTATTCAGTGCTCACTAATACATCTATGCATCATGAATTTAAATGATTAGATATGCAGCAGTATAAGAGTAAAATGTTTTATCGCTAATTTGCAAAGATGAGAAATTTTTAACAAATTTAAGTTCAGAATTTTATTTTTTAAATTCTAGAATAATTTTTCTGTATTCTTTATCGATTTATAAGTGCATAAGGATAAGATTTATTTAATTTTATTATTTAGTTTAAAAGATATTGGCTTTAAATCAAAAAAAAAATGTGACTCATCTACGCTAAAACGGCCATTTTTATGTCAGCTATCTTAATTTTCCGAAAAGGCCAAAGCTTGATAAGAACTACAGGTGGTAAGCTAAAATATAAGTCCAAGGAGAAGTTTGTAAAATGTTCTCAATTTTGGACGGAGGGGGTGGCCTTTTTCACGAAGAGCGCCACAAACATATTTGTTAATATATATACATAGTACTATAGTGCGGATTCGCCACCTGCTCGGTCTGCATGCCAAACCCCCATATTTGAAAATATATATTCTTGTGCCTGAATATGTAATGCAATAACTTACTCTTAAATACATAAATGCGTATTCACGTAGGCAACCAGAATAAATGCATAAAAATTCGTTCGGGAATCGAGCAAATATAGTTAATACACTGAGACAAAAAAATTATAAAAATTACTGTACCAAAATGGCAGTTTGGTTAAACCTTCTCGTTTAGGTATTTTTTATTATTTACACATTAATCTTTACTGGTCAAAACCGTAATTTTTCTCCGTAATTACTATAATTTTTTCTGTACAGCACGGTAAAAATTCGGTTGCCAAAAGTTAAAAGTCCCCAGACAACAAGATGCAACCAGGTTACAGATCTACCACAGTATTTTAAAAAACTTTTTTGTCTTGGTGTATATGGAATAAATACACAAATTTTGTGTGTAATTATTGCTAATCCAATAATAATTAATGACTTCTATCTGTATGCAAGCTAAAGATTGATACATACATGTATTAGGGTGTACGTTATTTACAAAATTTAAGTTTTTGATCATCCACCCTTTTCAAACTCTTCGTTGCATCCAAAGATAAAAATACATTGCCTGTAAACCAACAAAATTTTAGAGTTAATACGTGCCACTAGACACATTTTATTTTCCTATTTAAAAAGCATAGGATTTTAAAATTTCAACATGTTTGATTTTTTTGACCACATTAAGTATTTTTTCTGGATTTTTATCATACAATCAAATAACATATCCCTTGGACTTTATTCTTTCATTTTTTCCAGCTCGAAATATACAAATTGAAAAAACTCGATTTTGGCCTTTGAAGCCTTCAAAGAACAAAAATCCAACTAATCAAATTTTTTTAACATGCTAATTTTGAGAAGGAAAAAATCAATTAATCAAGTCCAAGTGATGTGTAATTCAATGGTATGATTTAAAAATCCAGAAAAACTACTTGCGGTAGGTGTATCCCAAATTGAAATAATGATGACATCCTTATGTAACTGTGCACACAGCCAAAATATTATCTATTAAGTACTCCACTACATTTTTGTGAGGCTAGTGTTCTTAGGAGGCAAAATATCAGTGTTTATATTTTTGATGCTTTAACATGGATGCTTATGGAGAAATGCCTTTTTCTGTACTTTAATGTGTGTGTCAAATAAATGATGAACTTTTAACGATATTTTTTTGTGTATTACAAAAATATCTAATGATCTTATTGAATTTTACAAAAGAACTCAAGGGTATTTGTGATATAAGAAATACATTAATAACTGACGTAAGAACTGCTAAAGGTTATTTCTTCACATAAGTGCGTGAGAGACAGAAGGCATACCACACTGTCAAATCTGAGGTCAAATCTGCTTCTGGCTAGCGTAGTATGGATACAACTACCTTAAAGTGGTAAAGAAAATCAAACAAGGTTGGAATTTAAAAATCCAATGCTATTTCAATGCGAAAACAAAATATGTTTGGTGGCACGTGTTGACTCTAAAATTTTTTGGTTTTCAGGCAATGAATTTTTATTTTTGGATGCAACAAGGAGTTTGATAAGGAAAGGTGATCAAAAAAATCAAATTTGGTGAATAACGACACCCTAATATATATATATATATATATATATATATATATATATATATATATATATATATATATAGATACATAAAATATTTATTGAATCATTTTTTTTAGAGAAATAATTAACTGTCTATTTTTTTGGGCATTTTTAGAAATTTTTTAATTGATTTCCTTAGATGGCATCGAAAATTGTTTTGAATTCAAATATAATTCATCAAAATGTATTCTTAATGATTCATTTAAAAGAATTAAAAATGAATTCATTATGAGTTGTACGTATTTCCAATGTATTCTAAATTAATTATTTTTTCAGTCAATAAAAAATTCTTTAAGGATTCATAAAATATTCGTAAGGTATCTGGTCATGTCTCATAAAAAGCATTCGCAAAGAATTCATAAAGAATTCATTCAGTTTTACTGTGTTGGTAGATTGCAATGAGCAAATGATTTAGACATTCAAGACGAATTATATTAGATGTTCCTGCGTTAAATTCATACTTAATAGACCAAAACATTATTATTAGTCCTTTTCGCTTAAAAAGTTTAATAATTTCATAATTCTGATAAAATAACTAAAGTATATGGAGAAGTCGATGAGTAGATGAAACTTCTTATATTTAGTACCCTAGTATACTACGCGTTCATTAGAAGATACAATTTTAAAATTTTTACTTGATATTGGCTGAAGAAAGATCAAAACATTTGATATCCGTGGTAAATTGAAAAAAAAGTATATGGTTACAAATATTTAAATCAACAGATAACTTTTCAATAAAAAGTATTATTCTTGCTTCTTGCAAAAGGTACACATATTTTTTAATGATAAAATTTTTTATTAAATAAATGGATAAAAGAATACATATTACATTATCGATCATGCGACGTATAAAAATGTTGGCCAATCCGACGATAATATTTATGTTCATATTACGACTTAAATACTCTATAGTACATGTATTTTCGAAAATTCGTTAACGGACTATTCCAAAATCCGGTGTCATAATGTAACGGTGAAATTTATTACTTGATTTATTTAAAAAGGTTAAATTATATTTCCAGCATATTATTAATTCTTAATTATATGCAGTATTCTGATAATGTGACGATGAGTTCCATAATTTAAATTACGGATAACCCGATGCGCTATGGTAGTTCCGGTAGTTCCTAAAAAGTAGAGTAGATCCAAAAAGTATACTGTACATCAACAATATCTGCAACTATTTTACGATTTTAATTAGGGCAACGCTGAATTATGTTGGTTTTCTTTTCAGTTACCATGATGTTACACTGTTTTTTTTTAGGGGGTTCACTACCTTAAGGATTTAACAGACATATCCTAAAGAAAAAATCAGTATAGGTCAATAAATAAATGAAAAAGACGAGTAAAGTTTTAAACCAATTAGTTTCCTCTGAGTCTAATAATTAAAAAAATCATTTTTTCTCCATTGCATGGGTTCTTATGCAGAAGTGACTGTTCCACATAAAATTATAATATAATCAACAGATCGATTTTAATAAAACTTTAGTCAACAATAAAACAATTCTTTACGAAATCATACGATGTACAAAAATATTAATTGGTTCCTTACGAAAAAGATATGAAAAAATAAAGTTGTGCTGATGATCGACTTCAGAAGCTAATCTTCTCATGATATCGTCTGCATATCTGTACGGTGGCAACTTGATGACAGAGCGCACAGTTTGAAAGTTTCATCGTAAATTTTCTCGGTAACTTTTTTTCCTTTCCAGTAATATCTTTTTACCACACTTATTTTAAAACTTCGATGTAAATAACTTATTTGCATTGTACAGCTTATCTATGTGTTTGCAAACGAATAGCAGAAAAGCAAATTATGCTCATTTACATCAGGGATGTATGGGGGGGGGGGGGGGGGTCTATATTAGATTCAAATAGTTATCAACAATAACTTCGAATAATGAATTCCTATCGTATTTTCCTGAAGAACTAATCAATTATAGTGGCCACTTCTAGAGGTATGCTGTTTCACTTTTTGAATCATATTACAACCCTAGCTCTTGCGTTCTATGATATTCGAGTTCTCTATTTCGTATCATCTTAATCTTTTGATTTCAGTTACAATCTATTTATCTCAGTAATAGTATTTTTTAATTTTATTCATAGTTGATTGATAACTAAATTGAAAGATTTACCTCAATATACAAGAAAAAAAAATTTTTCTTTAAAAATAAAATCTACATCATTTTATCATTATTTGGAAATGATTGGTTTAGTGGTTGTACGATGTGAAAACAGTAAAATTTTTTTCGAAATGGTAGTTAAAGCTTGTTTGTGTTATTAATAAATGATACAGATGTATCTTTACATCCCTTAGCTAATTTTTATTGTTGCTTATTCTCTATATTATTAAAGGTTATGTTTTAAATACAAAAATGGTGCTTAAGAGGACGTGGGAGGGAGAGGTTATGTTTGAGAATGAAAGTTTATTGCTAATCATCTTTCCTTAAATCTAAGAGTTGAGCGCCCTTCTATGTTAAATTTTGAGTCGACCTACAAAATTTTGTTCGATTTCGTTAAGTAAAAGGGGAGAAAAGTAAGTAACGGCAAAACACTTCTCAATTAACATAACCTCCCCCTCCCACGTCCTCTTGAGGAGGTTGTCGTGGTACGGTAAACATCAAAAATTAGGTTTTGGTATACATCCTTTCAGTATAAGTATTATTATACAAAACACGTCAATAATTATTAAGTCTGATGCACGTACATAAACAATAACGGAAAAAATTATTTCAATTACGAAAACTTTTATGTAACACGGACTTTTGTTTGAACCTGTACCACTATATAGATATACAAAAAACATAATGTAGTAACTTTCAGTCGATGAATCTTTAAAAAAGTAAAGCTAGGCTTCCTATAAAAGGAAATGATTTTTTTAATTAGGATTAACTTTATTATATTTATTTTTTGTTAAATTCTGAAGAAAATTGACCGAGTTAGAAGTAAAAATGTGTCTTGGGAAACCATTTGGCAACGACCTCTCGATAAGAGCCCGTGTATAACCGTAAATCTTTGCGATCTAATTTCTCAAAAACTATGAAGCTAGGCTCTCAGAAATTTGGACATGTTATGTGCAGTGATAAAATGAGTACTAAATAATTATTAGAAGAATTTCTGAAGAAAACGAAATATCACGATAACCCCCTTTATTTTCTAACTAAGAAGTCATCACATAAGAGCTGTGTAAAATGCTCTCTATCGTTGCGGTTATGATTAGTTTCTTTTCCATTTATTAGGTGTACATTGTAATAAATAACCAAGTATTAATAATTTTAAGAGGTTAGAAAGTTCCTGGCACCAAACTATATATTTTTTTTAAATATTACCGAATTTTTTTGTTCTTTTAGACTTAATCATTATTCTGACTGTTAACAACATGATGCATTACAATTAATGTACGAAAAAAATATTATTTTGTCTGCTGCACGCTTTCATAAGCTTATGTTTCAACTTCAAAGATATTTAATTAGTAAACAATGATCATGGCTCATATAAATCGTTAATAGCATTAAAAATTATTTTGCAGAGTCGATTTCGTAAAATAATTTATTTTCTTTTTTTTTAAGATTATCAGTTTTCGGACGATCTATTAAGGTTATTCGAGCGCATGATTCCATCCTATATAATTTGTTTCTTGTATTCTGCGTTAAATTACTTGTTATATCATGAAAACTAAATCGTCTAAGAATTTACATAATAGAAATTAATTAAATTTATTTTGTGTTTTATTTGAGGATATATTGGAAGTACGAATAGTATACTATACTTTTAAATAGGGATTATGAATTCCCGAACCAGCTTTCCATCTGTTGCAGTCGTCATGCAATGATTTTTCATTAATTAGGTATTAATTTTTGAAGTAACCATGTTAGAAGCAAATTTTTAAGGTTAGTTGAGTTCCTGACTATTTTCTTTATTTTTTGTCTATACTCTACGTTCACTGTCTTATTGCATTATAAATAATCAATGGCCTAACTATTTGCAATATCATGAAAAAACATTACAGTAGGAAAAAAGATCATTTTGTCTATAACATGCCTAATTTGAGGTTATGTTTGATATTCTAAGGTGTTCAGTCAATATAAGAAGGATAATTTCAGCTGAAGTAAGTCATAAGTAATACTTTTACATATTTTGCAGTATCCATTTTTTTCTTTTTTCGCGTTTCTTAATTTTTTTTTTTTTTTTTTGAATTACGAGGTTTCAAGCAATTTTTTGAGGTTAGTTTACTGATTCACACATTTCTACATAATTTTCTTGTATTCCACGTCAACCATCCTTTACGCTCGAAAAAAAATTTTGGTATAACTATTTTTTTTCTAGAGATATAAGGTTTTAATAAAAAAAAAAGACGATATTTCCCACTGTGCGCCCCCGAGCCCAGTGAACGGGCTGGCTTGCTACGCTGAATTAGCGGGGGGCGGCCGCGCCGGCGGTCGATGTACATGTATGCTTATTTGTGGCCTAAATGTGGCAAGCCGACTGACTACTTCTTGTAAAGAAATTACGCACTAATACATGGCAACTACTATCGGACCATAGTTTATTCTGTGTGCGTATTAGTAGCGAATTTTATTTTTGGCACCGAGGCACAGTGTGGAAAAAACGACTTTTAATGGACAAAAATCGATCCACTCAACAATTTTTTATCAAAACAAAAAAATGAGAGCTTCGTTGGATATTATACTACAAGGATCCATTGCGAAATTTTAATGTTTGTAAAACATAACCTCTAAATATTTAGATCTTCTCCTAAACGGTACCCAAATGTATTTACTTTCATAAAAACTTTTGCAATCGTACATTATGGTTTGAGCGAGAACATTTGACTTTATTGTAAAGTTGGTTTTGCCAAAGAAAAGTACCTAACATACAACGTAACCTCTAAATTTAGAGATTACACGTACTAATAGACAAAAAACGGTCCTGGAGCTAATTTTTTAGTAATTTAATGCAAAAAATTCTATGATATACAATGATACACATTGATATTAAATGCATCTGCTTCAACAATAATATACGATTGCAAAAGCTTTCATAAAAGTAAAAGCGTTTGGCAATCGTTACGGAGATTATCGAATTTTTTCAGAGGTTATTTTTCTTGATAATCAAATTTTTGCAATACATTTCATGCTTCACAGCGTTTTGTCTCATATAATATTATTTCTTTTGTATTCTTATTATGGACAAGCTTCGTAAACCGATATACATAAGAGGAAAGGAAAAATATAGGCGGTCAAGAAGGTATAGGCTAGCGCCAGTAACACATGCGTATGTGTGTGCGGTATATTTGTTATACTTACAGAGAAAGAGAGGGAAAGAGGCGGTGCTAACGTCCTCGATGACCCATAACAATACTTGATAAATATTTGAACTCCGGGTGTAGCGTCCAACAGATAAGAGGCGAGTGTCGATGGTAGAGGAGAAAGATGATGTCTGCGTGGTACTGTCAATCTATTCACCAACTAGCCGCCACTCATGTTACTGCTCCATCGCAGCATAGAAACAACACATCGATGAAATTTTTAATTTGTGTGTATCTGTATTTCTCTCCCGCTTTTTTTCTATCTAACTCTCTCTCTCTCTCTCTCATGCTCTCTCTCTCTCGCTCTCTCTCTCTCTTTCTCTCTTTGTATTAATAGTATGAATATATTATAAACATACAATATTACACAATACAAACAAATCTTGACTTTTTCACGAATGCGGGAAAAAGAGTCTCCCAGAGAATATAGTAGTAGTACGGTGACAAATTAAAGAGAGCTCCGTAGAAAAATAAAAAGTATTCCCGTCGAAATAGGCCCCTGAAAAGTTGTGTTTTGAGACCCAAGGGATTGTGCCACGCCTCCTCCTTCTCCGCCTCCTCCAGCACCTCCTACTCCGCCCCATCTCTTTTTCTCCTCTGTCTCGGGCCACTCATGAATCAACCGCGTAATAGACCGGTAGTACGGGGAAGATTTTTGTGAACAATTAGCTACCATCTGGGAGTCTAAAACCTGGATTTTATGAGCAATAGCGATGTAGGAAATACATTTTCAAGCTATGCTTTTTATTGCACGCCTTGGCGTTGGCGCTGGGAGCTGACGAAAAAAAACCGTAACGCTGGCCGGAATTTAATACACGTCCCCTCCAACATAGGGTTTCTCGTTTCGGCAGGTCGGGTACTAAATCCCGGCCAGCGTGATTCTAACGGGAATTTAATACCCGTTATTCATATGATAGAAGTTTTTAGTACGCTTGCGGGAAATCTACTTGAAGGCTTGGCCATCTAGCGAGTGGAACGGAAAGCTTCGTGCCGCAGGCAGCTGGCTGTTTGAATCGCCGTCGCCACATAATATGTATATATTAGTATATTATACTCGTTTAGCGTTGTTGGTTGTGGCTCCATAGTACAGATATGTTCCTATGCTCGTACGAAGACTAGCACAACTTAGTTTTTAGGCTATTTCTTCCTGGAGTCAAACACAAAAATTTTGAAAAAATTCTGCTCGTGTTGAAAATAAGTTCAGATGTGCCCAATTCACTTTAAAACGATTTCGTGACAACATAAACTTGAAAACAGAAAAAACGCTAAATCTCACGTGAAAGCAAGATAGACCAAAAATAACCATTTTTACGGGTTTTCCATAGCACACATAATTATCAAGGCGCACTAACATAACTCTTATCTCCCATATTTTGGATGTATCATAATAATCCTACAATATAAGGATAGTAAAAAATTTCAAAAAAAAATACAGCACGTCAAGAATATTTAAATAAATGTGTACAGACTATTTTGACATGATTTCATGACGATATACCCTTTAAATAAAATAAGTACGCTGTATTTCGAGGGTAAGGCTGGATAAACCTAAAATAACAATTTGTATGGGTTTCTTGGTGGAGAAAACAATATCGCCCACGCTGATAAAGTAATTAGTCAACACAATATTATTATTTTAAAAAATGTCGTTACTTCTGTACTTGAATCTCTTTGCTATATGTATTACAAAAACAGTATTTCTCTTGCGAAACTAATTAAAAATTTTGAACAAAACAATTATGTTAAAAACAGGGGTATTTTTGCCATGATAAATTAGAAACTCCGTCAAAGACCAGGACTATTCATGTATCAACAAATTATTGTTGTCATCATATGGGATACCTTTTTAAAATTACAGTTGTACAAAGGATGATTAAATAGTGTATAGATAAGTTCTATTTCAGACTAAAAAATGTATGTTATCTAAAGGTAAAAATATAAAGTTAACAATTCCAATCAGTAATACATTCTCTTTGTTTTAAACAGGACAACGGGAATTCATCAGTATCACACAACCCACATAGCACAGTACGTTCCTGAAATGTTTCTCAAATGTTGAATTAAATTGAAATTTACAAACATTCCTCCCAAGAGCTCAGAGACATTTGTGAAAGGTCTTTAAAATCGTAAAATGTCCGTTGCTGAGCTCAGCATAAGTTATATGATACGTTTCAGACACGTTTCCGGAATGTTAATGAAACGTCATTAAATTTAGTGCAAATTTAGGAAAAAATAAATTATTTTATTTTTTTTAGCAATACCTACATTCATAAATGAGAAGAATAAAAATAAAATTTGGAGAAAAAAAACGCCCGGCCCCAGGATTTCAACTGGGTCCAGTAGGAATTTTCATCTTTCACTTATATTTTTCGTCTTAGGATATATTGCAATGTTCTACTTTCGTATTGAGTTTGCATTCAATAGAGATCTTATACATAATGATTAGTTAGTACATCGTCGAATTAAAAAAATATTTTAATGATTTATATTTGTATGAATGCAGTTGTAAGTACGGAAAACAAAAATAATGGTACTTGTACCTTATAAAAACCTCAATTTGTACATATGAAATTTCATCCACTCTGGCCAAGTGGATAAAATATGGTCGCTTTTTATCCAGGCGAACTCAGTTTGTGTCCGCGGCAGGGCGATTTTTTTTCTGTAGATATTTAATTTAACTCTTATTGTTATTATTTTTTATGAATTTAGGTAATGCTAAAATAATAAAAATAATAATAATAAAAATAATAATAATTAATTTTCCTTTCAAAATTGCACTAAATTCAGGTACGTCTCAGAAAAATTCTGGAAATGTTTCTGAAACGTTTTATATAAACTTATGCTGAGCTCAGCTATGGGCATTTTACGATTTCAAAGACGTTTAATCAATATTACAGATTCTCGTGGTACTGTTTCTATTAAAGATAGGGCTTCCGCAACACAAGACAATACGAAATTTTATAGAATATTGTCTTATTCTTGAAAATATTGAAAATTCAGATATCGTTTTGATCTTGAGCCAATCTCGAATAATCAATATTGTTTTTGTCTTAATGCGTTAAGATTTTTCTCAAGAAATCTTGATCTTGACCATAAACATTTTACACTTAAATTCACATTGTAAATCATACACAAAATGGTTGTATCTAAATTTAAATTAACAAAATTAATAGTTTTCGTCACAAATGTGCATCTCTCCAGGGCAATCCCTGGGCTCAAGGGCACTTGCGAAGCAGCGCCCGGGGAACCGTTGGAACCTCCCTGGAGGGATGCACATGAATGTCAAACACTTCTTTTCCTGCTGAGGGCATCCCACCACCTCAAAAACGCCCGACATAAGAATAAATAATTTTATAAACGATTAGCTTTATTCCTATTCATCGAACTTTTAATTAATGTATTTTAATTTTATTTAATTACTTGAATTAAGTTTTAAATAAAGTTGTGTAAATTGAAAATTTACTACCGTAGTTTCAATTAACTATGGGTGAAGACATTTTTATAATAATATGACAGTAATACTCGTTATGTTTTGCTTCCTTGTAGAGGAAGCTTTGCTATGGACGAAAAATCACAATTTGAAAAAACACGTTATAAACACGTTTTATGAAAATTAGAATCAAAATACATCATTTTTGGAAAAATTTCGTCTCTCTCTCTCTCTCTCTGTGTGTGTGTGTGTGTGTGTGTATGTATGTATGTAATCAGTTGTATCTCAGGATTTCCTCGACCGATTTTGATCCAACAGGGCTTATTTTTTTAGTTATTCCTATCACCGCTGAAAAAAAATCTAGGTTTTACTGTAATTTTGTTTTTTATTTTGATTTTGTCGATTTTTTAAAATCAATTTTTTCGGAAAAGTGGATTTTTAAGCTATTTATTGTTATTTTAGGATGTTTAACGATAGAAATTCTAAAAGATCATTAAATTTTACACAAAAAAACGTATTTTGTTAAAATTATAAAAATTTAGTAGCTGGATGTGCGTGGGTGTTAATAGGGAATGAATATAATCTTTTGTATCTCAGGATTTCTTTGGCTGATTTTAATCCAACTATGCTTATTTTTTTTTGTTTTTAGTTTCCCTTTACCGCTGAAAAAAAATTTGATTTTTGCTGTACATACTTTTTTTATTTTTATTTTCTAGATTTTTAAAATTTATTTTTTCGGAAAAGCTGACTTTGCAGCTAATCATTGTTATTTTAGGATATTTTACGTTAGGAATTCTAAAAGATCATTAAATTTTACACAAAAAAAATTTAGTTAAAATTAAAAATTCAGTAGCTGGGTGTTTTTCTATAAAATATGATACATTTTTTTTGCTTCCTCATAGAGAAAGCTTTGTATCGGTAAAAAAATTTTTTCTCCATAAATACGTTAGAAATATGTCAAATAGTGTCTAAAATAAAAAAATACCGTTTTTAGAAAAAGTCTGTGTGTGTGTGTGTGTGTGTGTGTACGTGTGTGTGTGTGTATAATCAGTCATATCTCAGGAACCCAGCGGTCGATTTAAATGATTTGGGGCTTAAAATTTCTATTTCAACCTCCTTATGGCGGCTCAGAAAAAAAATTTAAGTTTTATACCTTATTAAGGTTTTTATAACGACTTTTATGGTGGAAAAACAGGTTTACTTCGTTAAGGGTTAAAAAAATTAAATTCGAATTTCTAAATGGTGATTTTCGATAGAGCTTTACAATAACTCTATTTTCCATTTTAAATAATTTTGATAAAATATTTTGTATAGTTCTTATTAAAAATACTGAGATTTTCATGAAAAATCACTAATTACTTAGAAACCTTTCGAGTGATTTCGATTATTTAAGGCTTGAATTATTTGGTTTTATATCTATTTATTAATTCCCAAAGAAAATCCAAGTTTCATACCTTATTAAGGTTGTTATAACGAATTTTTTTATTTCCAAAAAGCGGTTTTTGGCTACTTTTAGGGTGGAAAAATTCCAAATCTATTGCTTTAATAGTTGTATCTCATGAAGCATCAAAACAGCATCATTTCAAACTGGAAAAAATTCTTTTACGGTATCTGGTTTTTTTATTGAAGAAAATCTACAATTTTTTTTCTTGAATCAGTATACCTTAAAAATCCTCCGAATGATATTAATCATCTAGGGCTTAATATGTTTCTTTTTATAGCCTTTTATAGATTCACAAAAAGATTTGACGTTCTACACCTCGTTAAGGTTGTTATAGCAATTTTTAGTGCTAAACAACGATTCTTGCTGTTATTGTAGTGAAAAAATTTAAATTTTCTTTTATCAACAGTTGCATTCTATAGATAATTGAATAGCTTTATATAATTTCATACAGTTTTAGCTACAGCATACTTTTTTATGTTTATTTTGAAATGTTTTCAAAAAAATACATGTTAATCATACGTCTGCCATACAGTTTAGGTTATAACAATAATACAATAACTTCAAATGTTTTCGAATAGGATGAAAATAAGACTTATTTATGAAATGAATTAAAATAGTCCATTTATTAAAAATAAAATGATTTTGACAAAACAGTAATCAATAGACATTGATCGAATTACTTTCTAAAATTCATCAATTTTCCATTTTTTTACAGAAATTTTATTGTCATTAAAATATTATATTTAGTTTTTATTAAAGAAATACTGAAATTTTTGTGGAAAATCAGTTATATCTTGGAAATCTTTTAAGTGATTTCGATGATTCAGGGCTTTAAATATTTGTTTCTACATCCTTGTATTTATTTTTAAAAAAATGTCAAGTTTTATGCCTTATTAAGGTTGTTATAACGATATTTTTTATGTGTAAAAAGTTTTTCTCGATACTTTTTGGGTAAAAAAGTTCAAAATCGATTGATTTATCTTATCGAACATTAAAACAGCTTCATTTTAAATTAAATAAACATTTTTTTATGAGTTATGTCGTTCTTTTTATGGAAGAATATCTAAAATTTTGTTGTCTTGATTCTTGGTAGAAATCATAATCTTATTTTCGAAATAATTCCACATCATAGAACATGAAAATAGCTTCTTTTCATATTTCTAATCATAGTAACATTTTTTTTTTTTTTTTTTTCAGTTAAACAATTGCAGAAGAATGTTGTTGAGGAAGCTTTGTGCTAATTTATTGGCAGCGGTCTTAATAAAGAAACTTGTTAGTAAACATAATTATATTGGAACTTGACATGTTACTGATTTCAGTGAACTTTTCATTTAAGAGTTGATGCAAGACAGCATACGAATCGATTCATACTTTAAAGAACATCTTTTATCAGTAACTATTTCAGATGCTTTAGAGAACAGTTTCTCGACAGGTACGGAACTAGACATCGTGGCAAGCAAATCTATGGACATTTTTGATAAGATAGGGTATACTTGAGCACTTTCTCTCCACCAATCTAAAATTTTTTTGTCTCTTGGAACTCGCACAGAATCTGTATAGCGTATAATTTCTTTCTTCCAATCTGTTGGCTCGGAATCAACAGAATACACTGATCCCAAGTCCAAACAGTCATTAACTTGACTTTTAAACATTGAAGTTTTTTGTTCAAGATTATTAGAAAATTCATCATAATAATTTTCTTTATAAATTTTTTCAAAATTTTTTATGGCTTCTTTTTTTAAGTTTTTTCCCCATGAAGTTTCATCAAAGCTTTGTACTTGTGTCGAGCATCTAAGATTAAGCAAACAGCGTATATCAAATTACAGAGTCTATAATGTTTAGCTAGTTTTTCAAGACCGACCTTGAAAGCATTTAAAAGTTGTCAATTGATTGACTTGACATAATTTTCTCTTTCTATTTTATAAGCTAATTCAAAAATTATTAATTCAATTTTAGATAAGAGCAAGTTAAAAATAATAAAAGCAGGTGGCATTAAGGGTTCTCTTTCTACTGATATACATTTTTTTGCTTGTTTAAAATACTTCAAAAAAGATACTAGATTTTTTATCAAACTCCAATCATAGTATGCGCAAACATAAACATTCACTTTTACCTTGACGCGACTAAAATACTTGTTTACGGAGTACTTTCGGCTGCTTCACAATAATTTTTTATATTTTTACCAGAATTGATTCAAGATCAAGCTTTTGACGAGATCTGAACATTTTGATCTTGACAAGAAAATATTCTTGATTAGCCAATATTGTTCTTGTCTGAGCTACATCACATAAATCTTGTCTTGATGTCGTCTCGGAAATCGAGACAAGACAAGACGATATCGTTATATTTTTGGATCTTGCGAAAGCCCTAATTAAAGATAAAGTAATAACTGGTCGGAATTTTCGACTTCATTAGGTTTTTATCTTTATAGTTGATGAAATGTTTCGTCTACCAATGGCACTTATTTATATCATGATAGATTTTTATCACTTATTTATGTATTATTTAATCATCCTTTGTACGATCGTAATTTTTAAAAGGTAGCCCTGAAAATGGCATTATGGAGTTGCCGAAATATTGGACAATATTGTAAAATAATTTTTTAATAATTACATAGTCCTGGTCTTTGACCATCTTCCTTGTTATTTATGGATTCTTATAGACATTTGATTTGTACACTTATGATTTGCGAGATATGCGTCAACCAAGCTGATGTCAGGTTGCCATGTTTTTAATAGATGATAATTTTTTATTTCTCTTCATGAGCATTGCTTCGCCCGGCAGTCCCACGACTGCTTGATTTTTTCTGAGAACAGCACGCATGCAGAAGATGGTTTTCCAATTTAAAATCCATGAGTGCGAGTGAGACAGTAACCCTCTAACTTGCACTCATGGGTTTTAAATAGGAAAACCATTTTCTGCATGCGTGCTAGTCTTGAAAAATATATTTTCTATATCGTTATTACTAATAAAATCCAGTTTTCAGACTCCCAGACGGTATCTAATTGTTCACAATAATCTTTCCCGTTCTACCGGTCTATAACGCGATACTTTTACGTTAGTTCTGTTGGCTGTTCCAGCGCTCAGCTGAAAAGCGGTGATGTACAGTCAGAAAACGCGCTGGCTCGTGCTGGCATCTTAAAGATTTCCTTTACTCAGCTCAATAAATTTGTTCCTTCTCAGCTCGCTCCCGATTAACACTTTTGTCCATGTGACTGGTAACTTCCAATACCCCTTCACCCTATTTCTTCTTTTCATCCTTCTCCTATTCGCTCCGAGAATGAAGTTGGAGGGGATAAGAGAATCTACGCCAGCGTCCATGATGGCGAAAATGCACGATCTAAAGGTACGCCACTGCATCAAATCGAGTGGAAAAACTTGTTTTTATGGAATATCTTAATTGAGAAGAAATTAGTCCCCAAGCATATAAGAGAAACCAGCTAAACGTACAAATTAGAGTGATGTTAAGACTTTGTCAGTAATCATTAATTTAAAGAGAATCTAAATGCCGAAACAGTAACCTTGTCTGCTCTGCACGTGTCACACAGAT
>JAPYYV010014356.1:0-12927 GCA_030522625.1 Copidosoma aretas
AAAATTACGAATTTTTTTTTTCTGTAAATCGTGCCGCCCCTGTCACCGTGCCGCCCCTACGCCATGGCGTTGTTGGCGTAGGCTGTAATCCGGCCCTGCATTAAACCTTTACATTTCGTCATTTTTCATTTTATGACTCAAATTACTTCTAAAAGTAAGCGTACGATTTTATTCTACAACTGATCAACAAATTTCTTAAACTTTCAAGAATAAGTTGAAAGTTTTTATGTGATGACAAATAAATATTCCTTCGAATAATCTCCAAAACAGCGGCAATTTAAGAGCTGTTCCATAAGACACCGGTTGTTAGACAAGGACGCTCATGCGATTTTAACGAACTTTGAAGTTTTTTTTTTGCAATAACTTAACGTAAAATCTCTTCAAAATTTACTGCAGGGAACGTGTAACAAAGTATAATCTACCTACACACAAATTTTTAAACAAAAATATAAAAAAAATTTTTCGCATCGTATGAGAAGAAAGGACCTTATTCGGTAAATTTTCAAGTTTTTTATAAAATATCAACAATTGATTTTAAGGACGTTCGGTATAGTTAGCGGGGTGAATGCTGGAGGGGCGAGGGGAAACAAGCGACGAGTGAAGATCTGACAACGCTGTGCAGATTTTCAGTAGATATACCCATAACCCTGCACAGTCATAAAATATTTTTACAATGCATAGACATACACACACGGATAGATTTCTGTAGCGGAAAACGACTTTGAGGCTTGTGGCTATCTGGCGAGTGAAGCCGGAAGCGCGAGTCGCTACACGACGATGCCGTAGCGTTTCTGAAAACTAAGTTTTTATCAATTTTCCCACAAGCAACCGTGTTAAATGACTGAACTTTGAAATTCAATAAAATGAAAACGAATCAGATGAACATTTTGAAATTTTAACAGGTTTATTGTAACAAAAATAAGAACGTCTTGCTAAAATTTCAAAAAAATTCATTGGCGAATTTTATCTCTACCGAACATCCTTAACGAAAAATCTTATTAAACACGATGACTTGATTAGACGCTGTAACAAACCGTATAACTGTATGAGCCACCCTAACGAGGCTCCCATGTGCAGAGATGCCAACCCACGTCGTAGATCACAAATTTGCTTGCAAACTCAGGCAATTGGCATCACTGGCGTAAGGAAAACATAGGCTAACCTGTGGAAATACAATGATTCCATCAATTTTCAATAAAAAGCTGAGGTTTTTTTCCACAAGACTTGTACACTCTTTATTAGGTTGTGTTCATCGCATATGCGAGCTGCGCCATAATACAAGTTAAGAAGTGCTATGTAAAATCAATAATATCTCGAAATTTTGCAGGGAAAGTGATATAAATAATTATACCGTTCGATTCAGCACACTTTTAGCGATTTAATTCATCTGGTCTAGGTTCGAGAACCGTCACGAGGGAGCTTTCTTAACTCTTTCATCAAGTATAGAGTTAGAGCGCTTCGGCATGTTCAAAGTTTTCATTTAATTTTTTATCCGAGATAACTTTGTTCTGTTGCAATTTATAACAGTGTTTACAATGTCACAACTGCCTTTCATTTATTTTTGATCATCAAAAGTTTAATGATATTTAAATTTGCAAACACAAAATTTCTGATGATCTATCTATTTTGTACTTGACCCTTTTGTTGATGGATAAAAAAAAAAAATTAAAAACCACGAACCAAGTTGAAAGAGAAGTTATTTGGAGATTCACTTAAAATAGGTCATAACTGTATGGTCGTGAATTGATGTAACCTTGAACTTTGAAGCTTTTTTTTGTACAACTAGTCACTTCATCATATCCTAAACTTTGTCAGCACCTCTATATTATTTTTATTCCTGAAGCTTTATTAATTAAAGGCGATATTAAAAATAGAATGAATCCAACTGATTAGAGATACGAAAGAGTATTGCTACGTAATGAAGAAAGAATTCTTGATTTTAACTGTTTCCTACACTTTTTTAGATTTGTCGTAAGCTCGCACAAGATGCAATTTTTCGTTAACTTAATTATGATAACTATTCCTGAATATTCATATATGTATAGTCATACATTTTGAGCAAACAATATTAAATAAAAAACATGCTCAAACATCATGTGTAATTTTGAAAAAGTATTCCATGTACTTGACAAAATTAATGAAATCGCCAAGGAAAACGTTTATACAGTTGTATTCGACAATTAAAGATTAAAACTATTTGGTACTTTCGAGAAATCTTTTAGGTAGAAATGATTGTAATTCATTCCAATTAAAGCTAAAAAACGACTTTGTGGCCTTCGCATTATTTTGCAGAAGAATATGATCTAATGAAAGAGAAATATTTTGCAAAAATTGACGCATTCACTGCCAATAATCAGGTGTGAAATCTTAAATTTGCACAAAATCTGAATTGTAACAGTAAATCTTATATTTTGAGTATAAATATGTATAATTTTTATCACATAATTGTCGGATGGAAAATTTAGGATTCTGGTTCTGATTTTGGAATTTAATGTAGCCCAATGCAACTTGTTTGTAAATCGGGACGAAAATATGGTATTGAAAGGCGACAAAAATTATTTTCCTTATTATATTCTGAGCAGTACACATGCTTGCATCCACTTCTGAGTGCTGCTACTGAGAATTTATTTATTTATTTTTATATGAATAATAACCAATGGAGATAGAGAAAGTTGAAATGTCGGAGCAGGGCCACACGACGTCATACCGGTATAAAATCCTTATAAAATCCACTACAGGTATTACGTCAACGTGTAATTTTAACGCGCTCTATTGCCGTCAGGTTTTGTTTGTGTGAAAAAAGTAAAAGTACGTGTCAATATCTTTTGATAATCTACCTGACGGACCTAATGAATTTTTAAAAATAATTTCTAGCAAGAACCCTATTACTAGCTCATCGGAGTCCTATGTCCCACGAGATTACGTGTCAAAGTGACAGCCAATAATGACATCTTCTTTCTACAACTACTTGCACCTGGTTAATTGTAACAACTGTATCAGCTACTACTGATGGTGCTGTCTTTTTATTATCGCTATAGTAGATTATGCACCTTGGGAGGGAAAGATCTAAACATTCTTCACTATATCCTGTGGGGCGTATACAATTTTTCCTACCTCAGGCTTTTTTTGAACTCTGGTACACCCCGGTAGAAAAAATAGCATTTGTAACTCGATTGTATAGGCTTTTTTACGAACCTCGTTATGTTCCTCGCCTACGGCTCGTGCCGTAAACCTCTCGGTTCGCAAATTAAAGCCTTTTCAATCTCGTACGAAATAGTAGTTTTCGTCACAAATGTGCATCTCTGCAGGGCAGTCCCTGGGCCCGAGGGCGCTTGCGAAGCAACGCCCGAGGGACCGTTGGGACCCCCTTGGTCGGATACACATGAGTGGCGAACGCTGTTTTTCCTACCGAGGGCGTACCAGGGTTGCAAAAGTGCCCGAAGTAGGAAATAGTATATTTCATACGAGTTCGGAAAGGCTTATATTTACGAACCGAGAAGTTTACGGCACGAGCCGAAGGCGAGGGCCGTAACGAGGTTCGTAAAGTCTGATAACCCAAAATCAAGCGGTGAAAGTGCTATTTTGAGGTTAGAAGACGGAAAACTACTATTTCGTGTCCTATAGTGGTCAGAAAGAGAATATTCCCGTCTGTCCAGCTCACTTTCCGAGCGACTAGCACGAAATAGGTTTCGTATGAGATTGGAAAGGCTTTACTTTGCGAACTGAGAGGTTTACGGCACGAGCCGTAGGCGAGGGACATAACGAGCTTCGTAAAAAAGCCTTCACGATCGAGTTACGAATGCTATTTTTCCTACCGAGGGTGTACCAGGGTTCCAAAAAGGCCCGAGGTAGGAAAAATCATCACTTTTCACACCAATAAGACGTGAGGTAGAATTTTCTCTTATCGGTGATCAATTCGTCATATCCTTGCTTTCCTCGATATTGGTGGTAAATTACACCTCACCCTTTTTACGAGTACCACGTAGTTCATGGACGGCCCCTGTAGTCAGTCTTTCGATAAATAAGGAACGGATAGTTACTCGGTAATCCTCCCCAAGCACGTCCACCAGTTGTTTGACACACTCGACGTACTGATTGCGAACCAAATCCGGAGTGTAAGTGTAGACCAAATGCTTTGGCTTTGGCTTGTTCCTCAAAGCTTCCAGACTAAGAGTTTACAACGTTTAGTACACATTCCAACAATTATTTTTAATAGTCAATCGAGCAATACAAACGCTTCTGTGTAGTCCTCCAAAACGCGGGCAGCAACGAAGGGGCGATACAACTCGAACTCGATCAAAATCAGAACGGGGGCTCCGCTTTCCGTGAAAACTGGAATATCATCGACGTCGTCTTGCGCCTCGAATTCGAGCTTTTGAAAGATTGATATGAATATGGAGTACAATTTTTTGTACTTAGTTTAAGGTGATTCCCTTGACATACATTAGGTTTTTAAAAGTTATTAAAGTTGTAGAGGTCAATATATAATAATTATACTCAGATTTATCGTCCGCATGGTTTTTTCATAAAACAGCAGTGAACGTTGAGTACAGGAGAGATGGATATTGTAATACGATGTCGTATACATTGTAAAATTTCCTTGAAATAGAAATTACGGTTTTTCAAACAAAATTTTCCCGTAAAGGCTATATCTGCGGTCACATAGACCACAGAATTCACAATCTGGAACCATCAGAGCCATGACTGCCACGAGAGTGACAGTGAAACAGAGAGGTATTTTCCGTACCCCCCTCTCTCTCACTTTCATGGCTAAAAAGGTTCCGTATTGTGGATTTCATGCGTATAGTCCATGTGATAGCACGCTAAACAACGAATTCTTACGAGAATCTATGTCAGTCTGCATCTGCACGCGGTAAAACGCTCTTCCACTGAATACTTAACTTCTCAATTTTTTTCGATTGCATAATAGAACCTAAAAATTGATACAAACAGGAATACTATAGCACGTCGCATAAAGTTTGACTTTTTAAAAATATATAACACACTTTGATTTGTTAAATAAAGACAAAGGAAATTTTTTCATCGATGCTGGAATTTTTTTGAGCAAACAAAGGAAATTTTTGGAAAGCTAGAGCTTTCGAGGAATACCTTTCAATTTTTTATAAATATTACAATGCCATTTTTATAGTACATGGCGATAGTTTGTATACTTATCTTACAATAAAGGGAACCACCTGAATCAAAAACAGCCTATCCATATACCGTATCTGCATAGTCAGAGTGTCTGCTTCCTTGATTGTGACCATCCCGATCCGCACTATCAGAAAATATACTCGAAGACAATCCAGTTTTCTCTTTCATTCTTGACAAGCTTCGAGTATAAAGTTGTGAGAGGATTCGCGTCTTCGTTGCTGAAACAATGACACGAAAAAGTAAGACAACACGATCATTGCAATTACCAATACAACAGCCATTTCATTTACTTCCTGGAAAGAGCAACTGTCCCACATCCACGTAGCACTGGTAGATCACCGTACTAAAGGCATCATCGGACTCCTGTTTATCATCTCCGCCGTTTTCCTCTGACACCATTACCTCAAAAGGCCAAAGCTTGTGCCTTAAATAATGAACAGTACAGTGTGATACTTGAACAACAATAATCGACCATATCGATTCCTCCAGCGATCACCTGTTCAATCGGTCCACAATATCCCTCGCGCACTCGTCGTCCAGCAAAACTCTGTGCATCGAATTCCACTTGATCCTCTTCTCTTTTCGGTCAACAACCGTCTAAGAAAAAACAAACTCGTCAGAGATAGAAAAAAAATTTCCGAGCCAACTAACTTTTAGGTCGAACTGCCGTCTAAAGGCACTCCTGACGCCGTCGCAGTCGCAGCTGATCTTGTACTTGGACAGCCGTGCTCGACCGTTCAGGTCTTCAAGGGCTTTCCAGCTCTTGGTCTGCTCGACTTTGCTGAGCTCTGTCCACTTTCCTCGGCCGAACACGATGATTGAGTCTTCGGTCTTGAAAGATTTTAGTTGATTTGGTTGGCAGAAAAAATGTCAATTTCCTTCTCCATCAGGTGTAATGCATGTACTCACGTCCCTGTCTACGTGCAAGACTGTGCCGCACTTGTAGTCCAGGTGTTTGCTGAAGTATGGCGGCAGGTTGTAGATGCTTTCGACAGTGATGTTCAAGAGATTGAAGGTCGTATTTTGCGGTACGACATCGGGGTCATCCTGTTTTATCGTTATCGATATCTTGGGTAGATTTAGCCAAGATACAATTTCGCTGTCCAGGGACAGGGAGGGGGTCTCGAGGACCAGTTTTTCGGCGAAACGCGTTTCTCCTAGGATTGTGTTCGTGGTTATATTTCAACCGGACGAGATTTCGATTTTAGAATGTGACATATTACCTAAGATCATCGGTAACAGATCAACATTACACAGGCCCATTATATTTTCTTCGATGGTAGACTGGCGACTTTGAATCGTTTCTTTCTTATCTTTACCCTTAACACCAATGCTTCGGACAATTGGATCATGATTCGTAAGAACTTCGAATACCTTGACTGGAAAACGCATGTTCTTATCTTTCCTTAATTTTTTCTTTGTTGGTTTAAATCTAAAAGATCCCATATCTGAACAATTTTTAAAGCGTCACCTAACTCTAGACAGTGATAAGAGTGTAACAAAATGTTTCTTAATTCAGAGAAAAAGTTAATTCGCATTGGAGAGGTTCTAAATAATGTGAAATAATTAAAACGATCTTTAACTATTTTTGTTAGTAGTTGAAAATTGAAATTTTTTTTACGTTAGTTGAGATATTTCGATATTTTTCTAATGTCCATCTTTAGATATTGCTACTTAGACCTGGACCAAGTATCGGTACGCGTATATAAAAGGTACTTTTTATTAATCAAAATGAATTGTAGATCGTTATGAAGTAGTTCAAAAAAATGAAACTACTTTTTTTGTTAAGATCGAAATATACATATATGATTATAATAAAAAAAAGTACAATATGTAAGTTATGCTGTAACCTCAAAAGTTTCCGTTTGTCCAACTATTGGCTCTAAATTCCCTTAATTCGCTTCGCGGCACCAGCAATAATAATACTAGATCTGTTAAACTGGGTCTTTTACCATAATTTTTCGTCACAAAACTAAACGTATGATCGTATTTACTTAGAACGGGTGACGATACCATGGGTGCTACACTTTTTAGGTCATTCGCTAGAAATGCCAATTCTGCTGTGAAGTTTATGGGATGGACAGCATCTGAGTTCCCATAGTTGGCATCGATGTGTATCAATTCGCTTTTTCCCAAAACTACATTATTGTGCTCCACAACAAATTTGACCGATAATTTTTCATTTCTTATCTGTGCGGGAGTTGATCGATGAAAAATTTACATTCAAACAAATCGGTGTTTCTTAGTAATGGAAGATACGAGACTTACTATATTTTCAATACTATCAATAGTTATTTCTATCAGTGCTTCGATTCCATCTTCTTCGTTCAACGAACCTGCGTATCTGACGGACTCATCATTCTCGTTCTTGTCCATTCTTTTCAGCAGACCGACTTGTTGAAAGAACAATACTCAAACTATAAGAGATACTTTTTTGCAATAAATTGGTGGTAGTTGGAGTAACAATAAGCTTTTTGGGTTATGAAAAACAAAATAATGAATGGTAGACACAGTAGGGGAATTCTATGCATTTGAAACATAATAGTGACACACAGATACTTTTTTTAGGAATTTTATTTATTTATTAAAAGTATTACAACAACGAAAGATATTTGTTTTTATTAAAAAAGTCAGTTTTTGTTATCGGTAGGACACTTTATCGTTTACGACTAGCTGCATGATTATGTACACTGTTGATTAATGATGTTAAAAACTGATCTATAAATTTTTTTGATCCACGGCCCACCTAATTGATGCTAAATTGTGACGGATTGATTAATTTATTTCTTCACTTACTCGCAGCGAAATTTAAAAACGTAATAGTAAATTTACAAAACAGTATCATTTCTCTGAGGAAATGATACATTTTTTACAATCCTGGACTGCAGTCAGTACCATGTGGCTCAAATTAATGAGCAGATGGACTTGATCGAGTTCAGCTGAAGATAATGTGAAACTCACGAAAAACATTTTGAGCTCTTTATTTGTATGATGACTGTGCTTGCTGATTCAAGGAGATATCATAAGCAAAGATAGCTGTATTCTAGAATTATTTATTCAGTAAATTGTGCAAATCTGATGGCATGAAGATTATTTTCATGACAGGAGGATATTTTTTGTGTTGAAGAAAAAATTTTATTTTTCATTTTTATAGTGTGTACTAAGATAGTGACAATTATAAAAATACCTTAATAAATCCAACGGCAAATTTCCAATTTTTATCCGATTTTAATTTCACAAGACTCGTATTATTCTTGAAAAGATTTGAGATAGAGTCAACGTAAAAATGTTTTAAAATACCTAACGCGTCTAAAGTTACGTGCAATTGTTTATATGTCGGAAATGTAAGTTTCTACCAGTTTCCTTACCATTCCGTATAAACAATTGCATACAAATTTGAAAAAGTCAATCATTTAAAAAAATTTGTCATGTTGATCCTATGTCAAATTGTTTGAAGAATAAAACAAGCCTAATGAAATTAAACCAGATAAAAAATAAAATTAGCCATTAGATTAATTGAGGTATTTTATAATTGACAATATCTTAGCATGCATGATAAAAAATAAAAAATAAAATTTTTATTCCACACAAAGATTACATTCGTATCATATAAAAAAGATATTTATAATGTTAGATTTGCACAACTTACTTTATAAATAATTCTGGAATATAGCTATATCTGATTATGGAATTCCCTTAACGTGCTTTATTACAGTACTTCATCAGAAGGTTGCAGAATACCATTGAACTTTGAGTTGTTTATAAGGTCAAAAAGGAGTACCATACTAATTTTATAAATTAATTTATTGGCAAAATCAGGAGAGAATGTCGTTTGTAAACTGAATTTTCATCATAGTCTCTTATGGATAACAGTAAATTTTCGACTAAAAATAAAAATCAAAACTTATGCAATTCTGAACAAATTGGCCGTTAAAAGAGGTTTTATACTTGAACCAAATATATGAAGAAGTAAGGAAGCGAGCTTTTTTGTGCCAAAGGCATGGAGATCATCATCAGCTTACCATTCGTCTCTCCTCGCAAAATAGTACATTTTTGCAAAATAATCTTTAGATCTTATTTTACTAAATCGTCCAACCATTTTAAAACACAAAGATCATTGTTATGTCATAAAGAAGGGATTTTAATTTTTAAATGTTCTTTACGCTTTTTTAGATATCTTGTAAACTTTTCCAAGATGTGCTCTTTCGTAAACTTCGAGATGATTATTATTTCTGAATATTTGTATATACCTAGTCACACATTTTGAACAAACAATATTAAACCCAAGACATGCTCAAACACCCTGTGCAATTTAAAATAAGTATTTTATGTGCTCAACCACCTTGATAAGAACATAAAAATCATTTTATTTGATAATGAGAAAGCAGAAATTTTGTTTAACTTTGTCGAAAACTTTAAGGTAAAAATAATTGAAATTTATTTCAATTCGAGTTCAAAAACGACTTCGTGGTCTTCACATTATCTCGCAGAAAAATACGAGCCAATAGAAGAGAAATGTTTTGGAAAAATTGACGCATTTGCTACCAAAAATCAGATGTGAAAAAAACGACATGGAGAGGGGCGTGTGCACGAGAGGTACAGTGGAAAATTTATAATCGTTACGATGTAAAATGGTTAACGAGAGCTGGAGCCCGAATCAGCAAAACGAATGCATCCTAATATTCATTATGTTACTTGAGGAGATTCTGATTCCTATATGGCGTCAACAAGTAAATATTTATTGGAAAACTGTGTTGAGAACTTACGGCGGCGCAGGAATTGTAGTATTACCTGCCTGAAAAAACCTCCTGAACTCCGTGGATGAATGCCAAAAAATCGTCGCTCTTAGAATTTATAAATTTTGACAAGTTTGTTTATACATATTCAGGTATGTTTTAGAAAAAGTCTCATAACGACCGTACTTTATACATTTTCTGCACAATATATGTACTAGGGATTTTTTTTCAAAGCAAAATTAGAAAAAAAATTTTTGCAAAAAATGAAATTTATTATTTTTGTTGGTAAAATTGTGAATGAAGGACAATTACCATCATTAAAATTCAGATTCAGGAGCTTTAACGCGTAAGAAATACTTTTATTCGTTTGCTAAATTTGGCCACAAACTCTCGTTATAGGTATCTGACGCTCAAACCAGAACAGAGGGCACACAAAGCGCTCACATTTATACGTACAATTAGTTATCGTGTGATGTGAAAAATTTGGAATTCTGATGTCAGCGATAAGCGATAATGATGGCATCTATACTAATACAGTTGCGCAGAAGACTTTTTATCCTACACGATCCGGTATAAAAATGAACCATTCTTTAAAAGTACAAAAGTGTGTGTTATCCATCACCTTCTTTCTCCGTAAGTCCGTATACAGTTCGTTTATGCATGAAGTATAAAAAAAAAGAAAAGTTGTTTTTTTCTCACACACCTATAGTTTACACCTAAATATTGCACACCACGTAACGCCTGCTAGAATTTTTTGTCATTTATTGGAAAAAAAATAAAAAAATTGATGAATATACTCGCGAAGCAGAATCGATATTTCTCATCGCAAATTAGTCTGACTAAACGTCAAAACTCTTTTTTTTGTCAGATTTTGTTTTTATTTGGAACATTTTTTTATCTGTTATGTATCTACACTACGTCATCAGAGAGATCGCAAGGTTTTTTCGATCAGTCGCAAGGTGGTCTCCGGCACGGCATCAGTTAATGCTTTTCGGAACCCTTCGCACGATACCAGCAGGCGGAACGTTTCCTTGGCATGTTTTCTGCAAAGACAAATCATTTTTTTTATTTCCCAAATCACTCTCTTACATGACGAATCCGGGCGCTTCTCCCATGCACCTCGGTAGTTTCCTGTTCCCCGAAAACAATACATCCATCTTACGAGTGCTATAGACACATGAGCAGAAAAAAACAGTACGAAAACTTAGTGCAGCTAATCGTGGCAAAACTTATAATTGTTATACCAACGCTTTGAACAAAAACTATCAATGTTTAAATTTAAAAAAAAAGGCGTGAATTCCAAATAGCATGCTATTGAAATTGATACCTTGAAACTCATACTAGATTTTCTTCAAAACATTGAAAAACAACTGAACAATACAAAATGTGATCAGAAAACAGCTAAAATTACTAGTTTTCTTGAAATGCTATTCAGAGAAATCGTATTTAAAAAAAATCTGAATATCATTAGTTTTAGTCTAGGGCTTCCATATAAAAAGGTGCTCTTACATTGATCGAAGCTAAATCATAAATCATGATCCGCTATTTTCCGCTAATGTGTCCAAAATGAGAATTCGTTAAGGAGCAGTAGACTATAAGTACTGAGGTATTAGGCATGATAAACGAACTATCAGCACCACGTCGCTACCCCAATGGCTGTCAATAAAACCTTAACCTATCGCATAGTTACATTGTTTTAAAATTTCTGCAGGTCTCGTGATAATGTTGGTGCAGTCTGTGTTTTGAGTTGAACACAGAATATTTTATTTATTTTAATGTATTTATTCATGCATTGGTGCAATCAAAAAGCACATACAATACACAATGTATACTGCAATGTAGTCAGTGCAAATTACTTATTACGATGCCCGCGGAAATTTCAAAACAATAAAAATGTGACAGGTCATGGTTGCATTTTCATCCGCCAGGGCGGCACTGATAGTACGGTCCCAGTAGTGACACTCTAGGAGTGTCTGGACACCTACCCCCACCACCACTGTCCGCCATTTTCAGTCAAACGCTGGCGGGTCGCATTCGGAACAAACAATAATTTCTTTACACCGTTAAAAAAATTAATAATTGTGAAATGTAATCAATTAATAAGCTTTTGATGTGCATGATACATAATTTCATGTAAAAAAATCCATTGAATTGTGTAAACATTGAAAAAACATATCGTGGTTAGTTTTGAATGCGACCCGCCAGCGTTTGACTGAAAATGGCGAACAGTGGTGGTGGGGGTAGGTGTCCAGACACTCCTAGAGTGTCACTAGGTCCCAGTGATATTCAGGTTATTATAGGTTAGCATGCCGAATATAAAAAGTATAGGTCAAACGAAATTCCACTTCAGAATCTTCTGGAACATGTAAGAGGACGTGGGAAGGGGAGGTTATGTGAATCAAGAGCCGATTTGCCGTTCCAAATTTTTCTTCTCTTTTGCTTACTGAAATTGGATGAAATTTCGTCAGTCGACTTAAAATTTAACAGAGAAGCGCGCTCGATCAACTCTTAAATTTAAAAAAAATTTTGAAAGAGTGAAGTAGCATTGTCAAACATGACCTCTTCCTCCTGCGTCCTCTTAAGTGTCATAAAATATATTTAACGAAGTTCATGAATTACCTTGCCTGTAGATTTCCGTCCGTGAGGAGTTTAGCCGTGGTCGAGAACAGCTTGTCCCTGACCTCTCGTGGTAAGGCCATCGCGCAATCTGCACCTATTTCGCTGACGATCGAGTACAACAGTCTGGCCGTCGTTGCGTGAACTACCGTATTTTGATGTCTGAAAAAAAGAGTTAAACAAATTATCGGCGAGCAAACTTGTCCTATTTTAAATTATACACCTTTATACAATGTATGGAAGAGCTACCAATCCAAATAATGATCTTGACCCTTATTGTCAAAATCGTTTGAAGTTTTACTTAATATATTAATGACAACCCTTCCTATCTTAAAAGATTGATTGTCACGTGACTGAAGCCTTTTTATTCGTTCTGTGATTGGTCGAGACTTGTAACGAGCGGGTAAATTTGAAAATGAGA
>JAPYYV010014357.1:0-10718 GCA_030522625.1 Copidosoma aretas
GGAAATATCGAAAATTCCGCAGTGGCATATTGTAGTGCATGCTTTTCTGAGTATCACCATATTTTTTTTTTTTTTTTTGAGTAAAAACCCGCGGAGGGGAAGATTTTTGTCCAAAAAAAGTGCTTTTTGCCCCACTGTGCGCCATCGAGGACCGTAGATAGTATAAAGAGAGGAAGATAGTGACAAAAGTGGATGAAAAATAATAATAAAGATCACTTGCCTTTCTGCCTTATTGTCCCTTGGGTGCGCTCTTGCTCTGACTCTTACTGTCCGACGGGATGCTCTCTCTCTCTCCCTCTCTCTTTCTACCTTGACTTGTTTTATTTGCGGCTACTGCTGGTGCAGATGTGTCAATATATTGAGAATCAGGGGTGGATAGCTAGCTAATACGCACGAACCTAAAAGATATGCTGAAAACGAAAAAATAAATGAAATATTTGTAGTCAGCCAATGAAAAAAAAAAATTTTAAACTTTACACATATATGTAGGAGTAAAAATGAACCATGCAAAGCAAACAAAATATTCTTAATCTGAAAAGAAAAATTATATAGTTAAAGTGGAGTGCAAAAGACGACAGAAAAAAATATGTAGAATATTTTTTCCGAAACATAGTTTGGACCAATATATGTATGTAGGATGTACAATAAACTGCACGAAAAAAATGTGAAACATTTTCAGTTGAAGAATGAAGAAAATTGTTCGAGGTAAACGGAGCTGCAAAGGTGTTGGAAAAATACGTAAAATGTTTTCAGTTGGAAAATGGGAAATTTTTCGATCAACGTATAAAAGATATGTATAAAATAAACTGCGAAAAAAAAAGTGAAATATTTTGTTGGATGTAAAGTAAGCTGCAAAAAAGTTGGAAGAATATGAAATTTTTCGAGACGACAGTTTTGATTGAGCGCACACGAAAGGAGAAGAAGAGGAAAGATATTGAAAAATTTTAAAACTTACCTGAGTAAGAGAAATATCGTTGACCGATTCTTATCTTTCCTAGCTGCTTTATATTTATGGACCACTGGGATGCTGCTTCAGATGCTGCTACTACTGCTGACCCTTATTCCAACTTGTTGCTTCCTTGAAGACTGTCGTGAAAGTGAGAAATGGTATTTGCACCTCGAAAGGAATCACGAGCGATTTGTTTTCACATATGTGCATGTGCGTATTAGGAGGTAGTATTCTAAATGTAGAGGACAGTTTTCCCCTACTTACGAATTTCGCTCAATGATGGTCCGATGCAGTTTAGCCTTCGCCTATGAATTTTTGTATGTGTGATGCTGTGCGCATTTGAAGAAAAGTGATAGTAGTAGTAGTAGTAGTAGTAGTAGTAGTAGTAGTAGTAGTAGTAGTAGTGGCTGTTTCCTATTCTAGTACTGAAATTTGGCAGAGTAGCTGTTTGACTCTCTATAAAATTAAGCTAGCCTCTCTAAAAGTTATCATTCAACGTCATAGCTCGCACTCGTCCAGTCCAAAGAACCCTGACTGAGATGAAACGTGTTGAGATAGAAGTGTAAAGGGTCTATTCAACGAGTCTTCACCAGCAACCCAGAAGGATCCATCATCAACAACAGGTGGCTGCACGATGTCGTTGCCAGCAACAGGGACATCATCGGAGCTTGATCAAATAGACTAGTATCTGCAAGGCGCTGGCAACGACAAGGACGACTTGTTTTGGAAAATGTTTGTCGATCATCCTTTAGCGCCGTCATTCCTGGATTCGCCTTTGCCGCTGCCAACACCTGTGAGTCCCACTCTCTCATTCACGGAGAGATTCGATGAGCAGCCCGCAATCACTAGACGTCAAGCCGCGATGCCTCTGACATCGCCGTTAACAACTACGCCAACACCGACCGTAGCAGCATAAATCGATCTCTCGATGATGCCGCGGTTGATCATCAACTTGCCACCAGCTACATCCCCGTTTGCTGCATCTCCACCTGATAGATCACTGCCGGCTGCAACACCGCTCGCTGTATCGCCGCCTGCCACATCGCCGCCTGATGCATCACCGTTGATAATCGACCTCACCTTGATACCCTCACCCGTTAAGGACACGTCGACGCATGTTCTCGATTTGTCAACTACCAATCGGACTCAGCAGGCTTCAATGGTGTCACAATTACCGACATTGATCGACTTAACGAATTCGCCAACCATCATCAGTAGCAAAAGGAAGAAAAAGAGCAATATGCTTGAAGTAAAGAAAAAAGCTCGAATATATTTTTCATTTCAAACTTAATATTCTTGTGCCGCGTTAATATTTTCGTGAACGCGATTTTTGCACTTTGTAAAGATTACCTTCTTAATTCAAAATAAATTATTTAAGATAAAATTAATACATCAATATTTCACGCTTTATTTATCCCTACAAATTCCATTCCTTTATACCATTCATCAACTGAAATTAAATTTATATACTTACAAAAGTGTTAATATATATGTATGTCTGCGCGCTTGGAGAGGTAAAAATTGTTGGTTGTACCTCATAGATAATAGCGTATGGTCAGGGGCTCTTATCCATACATATCACTTTCTTTCACAAGCTGCGCGGAGAGGGGAAGCTGTGCCTAAAGTATCAGGTAGTTCTACTTCATATTATTCATCAACTCGAATGAAAATGTGTATGCATATGCACATTATACAACAGTGTTTATACATGTATGCCCGTGCTTGGAGAGGCAAAAGTTACTGGTTCTACCTCGCAGATAAGAGGTTTGGCTCTTATCCACACACACAAACACACACACATACACACATGCACAAGATAACCCTTGCTCTTACAGGCTCAGCAGAGAGGGGAAGCTGTACCACCTGGCGGTTCGTGCAAAGCCGCGGCTGTTCGAGATTATTCATACACTTGGACATCGATCGCTGTGTTCGAGCACGCTTACGTCTGTTCGTGTACAGTCAGGTGAGCGTCCGGAGGGTAGGGGTGTGCTGGAAAGTGCGTGTGTTGAAATCGGCGTAGTCTACCTACTAACAAAAGTGAGTCCTAGCCTCCCCTCGCTCCCTCTCAGCTCCCCCTCAAATCACGTAGTTAGTCGCTCATTTTTACGTGATTTTCAACCCAATTTTTTTTAGGTTAGCTCCCCCCGGCTCCTCCTCAGCTCTCCTTCGCTCCCCTTCACCTCCTCCTCAGCACCGTCCCAACTCAAATCCAGGTCCACCTTACCTCCTCATCACCTCCTACTCACCTCTCACTCACTTAACTTAATTATAAGTTTATCGATAGGAATTATATATCTTCCTATATTATCTTCCCATATCATATAGTTGTATTGTTTGAAGGTGAGTACTAGCTCCCCCTGCTCCCCCTCAGCTCCCCCAAGCTTACCCCTAAATATGGTAGTTGTCGTTTTTTTACCGTAAAATTTGACCCCAAAAAATTTCTAAACCCAATTTTTTTTGGGTTAACTCCCATCCACTCCCCCAGCTCCCCCAAAAAAATTTGTTTGTCTGCTTCGTAAATTTTAACTGCACTATTAGTTTGTTAGATATAAATTATTTACTCACACATTCTAGAAATTTTAGGTTTTAGGATTTGAATCAAAGTATACAATTTAAATATAATTTAATTAAGTTATTAAAGAAAGTAATCATAGAATCTCACATCAATTAAATAAATATCTTTATTATAAGGAAAATGAATACGCTGACGAGAAACCGTGATTGGCACTTAATTATTCGTTTATTTCTTATCCTCCTGAATATAAAACTAAAAGGGGCCAGCTTCGCTCACGGTTGCCCAAGAGATATATATATATATATATATCACAAGTTGTATCTATATATCGTGAAAGGGCGACGCACGGTGGTGCACGCTTCGCCGACGCGGCAACATTCAACAATCTTCCTATATTTTAAAGTCTTACGGGTCCAGGGTAAGCACTAGCTCTTCTTGCTACCTTTCAGCTCCCCACAGCTCCCCTACAGTTCGCCATCAGGCTCTTCCTTAACTCCCCCTTGCTATCACCCAGCTGTTTTTTTTTTTTGTTTCTTCGTGAATTTTGACTAAAGTTTTAATTCATAAGAAATAACTTATTCAGCTACAATTTCTTTAAATTTTGAGTTTTAGAGTTTTAAGTAAATTATATCTAACATTTAAGTCTCATTCAAAAAGTTATTGAAGAAACTAAGTGTAAAATTTTACATAATTTAAATAAATAATATTCATGTGCAAATTGTGTAGAAAGGTTTGAATAATAAATCATATTTAAAAAAAAATATCGAGTTAACACCTAACTTTATACCATACAAACATAAGTTCACTTCTATATCTTCTTAATATATTATACAGTTCTATGGTTTTCGAGCAAATGTAAGCTCCCCATCGTCTTCAAAAAATTAAAGTTTTTCTTCAATATCATTGTCAAATTCAATTCGATAAAAATTGTATTAAAAATCAAAATGGAGTTGATAAGAAGCGAATGTGTGGGGTAGGGGATGAACAGAAACAATTTATATGATTTTTTGTTTAATTTTGACTTTTTGATAAATTATTGAATTAGGAATCAGCACCTGTAAAACTAAGTTATTAAATGTCAAGTATAGATTGCAATAAAAATAACACACTCAATTATTATGTTGGAATGAATTAACGTTTTTCATTTTTATTACAGAATTTCTGATGTCTTTTCAAGTATTCTGCACTTAAGTAACCTTTAACAGATTTTCAAGAGTAATATGTATATGAAGGAGGGAATTAATGAAATTGACAAAGAAAAAATACAGTTTATGCTTAGTAATATTCATGTTTGCATAGACTATCGCTCGCATTATAAAAAATGAAATAATATTAAAGAATAACGAGAGTATGATAGCATACCGAATATATGTAGAAAAAAAAACCTTAGTTTTACTTCCGTTTTAAGAATTGACTATAGCAAACCTAACAACCAACTATATTTTATACTGCTCAAAACAAGCAAATGAGAGAAATTAAAACTGACCCCGGAATCTCCCCAATGTTGTTGAAGAACATTAGGGCAGCTTAAAAAACTCTCCGATATTGCTGGGAAGGTCGAAATCGTACATGGTATATCATATAATGTAAAAAATATGTGTCTTCCAAAGCAGCTATATTAAGAGCCAATGACATGTTTTCCGCAGTATTAAATCAATAGAGTTCTTGCGTAAAATTTTTTTTTTTTATCAATTGGGTACATCGGGTAGGCTATCAAAAAATATTTGACACGTATTTTTTCTTTTTTTATATAAATGAAAACTGACAATGATATACCGTATGAAAGTTACGCGTGACGTCATACCTGTAGTCGATTATGCATTAAATTTTATGCAGGTATGACGTCATACTGCCCCCACTCCTGAGCATTGATACGCTCTATCTTTGGAAATATTCGTTTGTATGAAAAAAGAAAAAATACGTGTCAAATATTTTTTGATAACCTACCTGACGGACCAAATGGAATTTTTCATGCAAGGACCCTATTGTTACGTGTGAATTATTCGATATTCAAGTTTGAAAATGTTAATAAATAGGCTTAGATATTGGTTAAATATTCCAGGGCAATCTGGTGATTGGTTGATCACCACATACTAGCACACAATGTTTTATATATAATCATATATAAGCCATAACAATAAGTATAGACAGCTGATCAGAAGAACATAAATAACTATGTTCTTAGTCGTACGGAGTCCTTAGTTATAATGAGCGATCAGACACAGCACATGTGGTTGCTGATTGGTCGATAATCAGTTTATTTCAAAATGATCTGGTTTATCTAAGATAGTCATTTTTACTAACAGAATAACAATTATGCGTAATATTAGAGTCTGACAGAGTATACTATAAGGGGCGTATGCACGAAAAGCAATGGTTATATGAAAAAGTGTTCGTTTAAATTTTATATTAAAAAGATATCAATGATGATCGAAGGTTATGAAACGAACCGCAAAAAAAATTCCACAAAAAAAAACTTGACATATAATGTCTTAACTCATTAAGTGTATTTGTTTTCAGCATAGCATAAACGCTACTATAAGTCATCGGTAAATAAAGGTATTTACTTTCAGTGGAAATACCAAAAAGGGCTTATGATGCCCTGTATTATTAATGTTTATATTAAGATTTTTATTAATAATCAAAAAGACTTCGTTTCATAGCAAATACTAATTATGCTATTTAAATTTTTTTTAATTTTTTTAGTTATTTTTTAAACACTTGTCCTAATACTAACACCATTTTGAATAATTAGAATTTTCTGAAATTAACGTTATACTGTTTATATCTTTAATACAATATTTAAGAAAATAAAAATTACAATAAATATGAGTATTAAAAAAAATTAAAATAGAATACCTTTTAAAAAAAATAATAAATTACTTTAATGTAACAAGTTTTAAGCCTGTAATAAATTTTACAAATTTCATTTACAAATTTTACAATACATATAGTAGAAAAATTGTATTCATAATAATCAAACATTGGAATTTACGCAGTAAAAATATTCTAAATAGTAGGTAGTCTCTTTAGCTGAAAAAAAATCATAAAATTACTAGAAATTATAGAAGCTTTTCAAATAGGATGGTGGCAATTGTATAAAATGTGTAAAAAGTGCCCAAAAATTTTTAAGGGCATAAATCCATTCAATAGACAAAATTATTGTACAAATATAAGTATATCGATAATCTTATATTAATACAATATAGATGTGATCAAATTTATTCAAAAGCCCGATTATTTTTAATATGATCGTTATAGCTTTTATAGCGTTCTATAAGTATTTATAGTAATGGTAATTTAAAAAAAAGAGCCAGTGAGTTAGCCCAAAGAAAGGTATCATATTTGTTCTATTTAAATGTACTCGGTTATTTAAATATGCTAATTTAAGTTTGATTATTTGTTATCTAAAATCACAATCCATCACGTTTGTGTATCTGTCCGAAGTCCTAGCCGAAGCAATCGTTTCTTTCAATGTTCTAAGATTTTTCGAATGGAAGTTTTTTTAAATGGAATATTTTCAAACAGCATTTAAAAAAAACAATCATAATAACTATGAAAGAACAAAATAAAATATATTTCAATAACCATTTTTTAAATTAAGGAATAAACCAATTATAAGCTTATTTAATAAATAAGAAAAAAATTGATTTTTATTATAAAAAGTTTTATATATTCATATAATAATTATTTAAATGATATATCTTATAAATATAAATGATAGAAAAATTGGCAAGCAGAGCCCGCAGGTAGGCGAATACACATATGGAATGAACATCACTAAAAAACAGGACAGGTTACGCAATGTAATTACACACGTAGCAAAGGAACTAAAAATGATAAAATGTATAGAGGTGAATCATTCCAAATTGATAAATAAAATTCTACAATAATCAAGCAAAAAACATGGATTATAGATAAATTTATAAAATCCAAAAAAAATAAAAGAGAGAGTAAAGATAAAATTAAAGACTAACGTAAATTGCACACAAACAAAAAGAGATAAAAAAATTAAACAAACTTAAGAAAACTAAGAAAAGTAGCAGAAATCAGAATTCAAATGAGTTTTTGAGAGCTATTAAAAAATAAAAACAGGAAAAAAAGAGGGATAGTAATGAAGTAAGAGTCATAAAAGAGTAATTGCAAAAATTTGTCAATAGACAACAATGATACATGTTATATGGAAAACGAACGAAGGAGTATTGGAATCAACAGCAATGCCAAGAAAGATTTAATGAGAATATATCCATCATTAAATAAAAGAATGTCTGCGTGAAAATTAAAAAAAATAAAAGACACAGAATAAGACAGAATTATGGAAAACTGTTTCAATAATCTGCAAACAATTTGGATGATTGAATATAAAAACTTACTTTATAGTTTATATACTAACACACATGCTATCAAAAGGTGGAAAATAGCAAGAATCTATCAAATTCACAAGGCAGGGAAGGAGCAGAAGGACGTTAAAACTACAAGAGAGTGGATGTTTCAAATGTAGCATTCAATATATTAGCAATTATAATCGTTGAAAAAGGAGAAAAATAGGTAGAGAAGTGTAAAATAGTAATGGAGAGTCAGGCTGGCGACAATGGAAAAAGAAGAACAAGGTGCCATATTTTTGGACTAAATGGTTTGATTAAAAATGAAATGGGGGAAGGGAGCTATAGATTATATGCTGTTTTCGTTGACTTCAATATAGAATTGATAATATCAATATAGAAATGTTCGGTTATATTATACATGAGAGAGGCAAGTATAAGAATGAAAAAAATGTTAAAAACGATCTAAAACGAGATGTACAAGTATAAAATCGAAATAAATGTCGAAAGAAGTCTAAAATTGTACAAAAAAACAGGTGATTACGGCGAGGCGCTGACAATTATACTTAAAAAAATAAAAGGGCAAGGGTGCCCATGTAGCGTGGTAATTTTAAGTTTATTTATAGGGAATATAGACGATCAGTGGATGTAAAATAATACAGGTGTAACAGTAGGCAAACTCAAAATTTACTGTCTTAAATTATCTGATGTCGTTGTTTTAGGTGCCCAGCAACTTAAAGATAAGAAACATGTGCCGACAGACTTAAATAAGTATAGTACAAAAGACATACGGAAAGTAAGCACAAAAAAAATCTGCATTTTTAGAAATAATGAAGGATTCAAACGGATCTGTTTCAATTTTAATTGGAGGCACTGAAAGTTTTAAACGAGGACATGGACCCAGGACTGTGGTTCTTAACAAAAAATGATCGTGGAACACAGAACAATCCACAGGTAGAGTGGAATGGGTAGTCAAAGCAGTTTCAGGCTTAAGCAAAAGAGCTATCGTAGAAAGGTTAAATTAAATATTATTTTTCATGTACTAAATGATTAAATTATGTTGCACATACGTAGCTAAGACTTGCCTATGAAACAGAGAATAATAATAATGTAGAAGGAATACAAGGCAGATTAAAAATGTAAAGTTAAGTTTAGATGCAAAGACAAAAGGATCTATATGGAAGCTGGAGGCTGGCAAGGTAGGCATGGATTTGGGAATTAAAAAGGAAAGAAAAAGGGTAAAAAATAGATTCAGATTTACAAATATCATGTTCGGTTTAAATGCAAACATACTAAGATATATATAAGAGATGAAGGCGAGAAGAGTAAGCCTAGAAATAGGCATAAGAAAAAGGGAATGAATTTACTTTTTTTACATGACAAAAATGGGCAAGAGCAGGTGGCCTTATTTATGCCTAATCGAAGAATCAACGGACGAAAAAGAGCATTGAAGAAAAATAAACTCGACAAAATCAAAGATAATTTTACAAAGAAAAAGAAGACTTTTGTTAATCAGAAAATACAGAAAAGCTATATGGTAATTGACAGCTCTATCATCCGTAGAATTTAAAAAAGAAGAAAAAAGCAGAAAGAACAAAAGATAGCAAAAAAAAAAAGATATAGGTGAGTTCACAAGTTTTTGATTTATATTGAAGGATATGAAATAAATATATATATATATATATATATATATATTTAAGAAAAAAAGCAGCAAATGAAATAATAATAATATCAGTCAGTAATATAGGATTAACAGATAATGGAGAGATATGCAGGAGGGAGATGATTCATGTGAAAATATAAGATATTTATTTATGTAAATAAGGCACAACAGTGAAGATAGGAAGTTCAAAAATATGTTATGCGTTATAAATTATAATAATATGTAAATGTAAAAAGAAATTCTAACATATTGTTGTATGTTTAATCAATGACACAAATTACTCTATTGAAAATAATATTAGTACTAATACAAGAGGATAAGAATTTTCTATGGTTATGAAACAGAAAAAGGAAATGTAGAAGTGTAAAAAAATCTGTATAAGAAATAAAATAATAATACAATAGAAAATTCACATTTACAAATATTAAGAAAGAATTTCGAAATTATATCTTGTTATAAACTAATATAATTTTTATAAGATCGCTTTGGTTATCTACGTTTGTACGCATATATGTCGCAATCCACGAAAAAAAAAACACTTTTGGAATACCAAAAGTTGAAAAGATCTTTTTGTAGGTTACACCGTCCAAGAACAATAAAACGAGTTCCAACAGGGCTTATTCTCTTCGTCTATACCGGGCTTATCCAAAATGGCCCGCGGGACACCAAAAATTTTCATCCTGAGAAGAGCTGCAGCAAGAAGAACGCAGCCATGCAAAATTCGATTTTTCGCAAAAATCACACCTCTACTCTTTCAACTGTAGCTCTGTTCTAGATCAAGTAACAGTATTAGTTATAAAGTTAATTGAAAGCACGTGCAAAGACCTTTAATTTAAGCATTGGTTGAGTAAAAATTGTTAAACAGGACAGCAGTTACGGGCCATCGAAATTCTATACGAAAAATCATGAAATTGATTAAAATGCTATTTCTACGTAATTTTTATTTGCTTGTAATTTCCTGTCCAAGCATTATTATGAACTCTACAAAAGCTTAAATCAAAGCTTTTTTAAATCTCTTCCGACTACCGTCCAAGCAAATACTCTAACTTTACTTTGAGCAGAATAGTGGTCGAATACTTACGTGACACAAAATTCCGAATAATTGTAGTGTTATTCCTTTGGTTGTAGATTACATCTGGATTTAAATTTGATATTTATATATCGAATTCTCCAAAAAATCTTGATTTACGCGTCATCGCGTTGTCGGAGATGGCACATCACCAAAACGCAAAAAAATCATCGTGTGACACATAGTTTTCTTCGTTTTGA
>JAPYYV010014360.1:0-10881 GCA_030522625.1 Copidosoma aretas
GGTCTTTAGAAATGTTTACGAAGAAAAATAATTTAAAAAATGATTTTTCTCAAGTACTCTCTTAGCTTCTAGGAGCCACTGAGGTCCGCCATTTTGGATGTAACATCCATGCCACACGGCATTAAAAACTAGTGGACAAAAGCTAAATTTTAAGCCCTCGCACACCCGGATGCACCTCAACAAATTTTGGCCGAGGGGGGTCTCACGTCTACTAAGAATGCCCCATATATATATGTATATATATATATATATATATATATATATATGTATTTTACGTTGAATCGACAGTCCATTCTGTGTCTCTGTACTGCACTATGTGCTCACAGCCTAAAACTGTCAAATCAAAACATTTTTATGTTGATATTATTAATTCTATTATCTGTCTTACTTATATTTGAATCGGTATTATCTTTAGTAATTGTGATCAAGATAGTCAATAAATTTTTTTTAGATTCATCAAAAGTAATTTACAATGTATTAGTGATATTTGATGAATATTTTATTCTGTCATCTCTATTTGATAATTCATGTACAAATATAAATCAGATAAGAAGAACTTGAACATTTTAATACCTGACATTGTAATTATTACACTTAAAAGTTATGTTCTTTATTTTAAACAAAATATACTCTTTTTTAAGAACAATATGGAGCAACTTCGTTTTAATGAACATTTTTGTATGCAAAGTATAACTTTTAGTGACTTTTTTTTTTATTTTTATTATCTTTCAAGTAAATCTTATGTGTACTATTATAGAAATGCTTTTTATTCCTTTTTCGGTAACTAAATGATCTTTTCTTACTATTGAATTATGGTGTTATGAAGTATATGAATATTAAAAACCAAACTTCTTTTTTTGGTCTGTTTTGGGTGAAGATAACTAAGAACAATAATGGAAGAGAGAGAACGAACAAGGATTGTGAAGAAACACAGATCTCTTTGTAAATGTAAATTTTATCTGAGAAATATCTTTAAATGTGGAAAGTAAAAAATGTATTCAAAGGTTATTTTGAAATTATACATATATCTCTATCAAAGTCTTTCTTATATAATAGTGTTAATTTTGTTATCCTTTTCTTTTGTGATAAGTATTAATAAATAAATCTCTTTTTGCAGGTGTGAAAAATCAAGACATACAAATACAGAAGAATCAGATATACGAAGTTATGGAAAATTAACGAAGAAGGTGATTACGACAGCTGAAAATTTTTTTCTATGTAAGCTATATTACATTTAAAATTTTTTTAAAATCCATCATCAAGATTGTTTCAATTATCTAAAATTAATAGGATACTTTTATGAAAGAAGTCTTTTATTGAGGATGCTCGATTTGCTAGCACCGTAACTAGCGGGGGCCCCCCTGGGGGTGCATGATTTTGAGCATGTCTGAATACTATTTTGAAGATGTTTTAACACTGAGAAAAAATCGCTGCAAATACAGCATCAGCCCCGGTGTTTTTACTATACCGCATGCAGATGAGCAGACGGAGCAAAGGACCAGTGTTATAATAACGTCTAACTTGTGCAGCTGCTGCACAGGTCTTCCAGTAAGTACCAGTTGCATGGAATCGTTGGCGCAACTACTGCACAGTCAACAGATGCTAGCTATAGCGACCAATAGCTCTGTGAGTATAAAGTACACTGGTACTATGCGTAGTACAAACACTGGTGAGGGCAGTAGATGCACCGATTTTTTCTCAGTGAATACATTGTCCCTTCTATTATTTGATTCAAACATAATTGCAACCTACAAATATAAAGAATAACGAGTATTAAAAATTTTTGGCAGCAGTTGACATCGTCTATAATTGGTTTTATTCTCAATAAAATTCTGTTTTTTCTTTGAAGATACTCCGGTCACCCCGTATTCTCATAATTGTGAAAGAATCCTTGTAAAATTTTGCGTGTAATTGTACATTTTTAACCTCTGTCAATGGATTTTGAAATTGTACCAGTTTATTTTCTATTTTTTTAAAGAACACGTGTTACATACAATTTTTGAGGATAATTTATAGTTCAAAAATTAGTCCGGTTACCTCAACTCTGTTAAAAACAAATGTTGATTATTACAATTCAAGGAATTTCCTTGAATTTTGTCAAGGATCATCGATGGATTTTTCATAACCGATCGAGCCTCCTTAAGTTTGCTGCTTTCTCCTCATTTTTAATCTTACACGTGAATAATATTCATACTGTCATGTTCATATTAAAGTATAAGGCATTCTATTTTCTCATATATTTGTAACACCTTTCAGTAAAATACATTAGTATTTACAAACATATATGAAGGTATATAAATTATTAAATGAGTCAATTGTACAATGATTCAGTTTAGGAATTTTTTAACTTTTGTTTTGCGATGAAACACGATTAAAGTAATTTACACCTCACCCAAACCCCTGTCCCAGATCGCTTGTGTATTCAGCTTCACTTCTAGTGCCTAACATGAGATATGAGTATTCTTTACCTTATTTACTTAGTACGAAAAAAGTTTAAAAAGTTTAACCTTTTTCCGGCATCTATAGGGAGGTTGTTAGTCACCCCTTACCCCCTTCCATCCCTCATGCCTTCCCTCTCCCAAGTGCTGAGTAGCTTGAGTAGTGCCCTTAGTAGGAGCCGGACGTATAGCACTATTATATATAAGGCCGCAGGATGACTCTGTCAATAGCATGTCTGCCTACAGATATTGCTGGTCGGGGTTCGATTCCCATCTTTGGCAAAACATTTTCTATTGAAAGAAAAGTTTCTTCCCGGATAAGAATTGAATCTCTCCTAACCCGCTGTTCCTTCTACCGATTAATAAATACTGATTAAATAAGCTACCAAATAAATACCGTATGGCGTAATATAACAATAGTTGTCAAAACGCCATGTCCGAGCCTTATGTCGACGATGAATATAAAAAAAAAATATACTAAAAAAAACATGTATATAGTCGGTATATAGTATTATGCATGCATATTACCGTGAGCATAGTGTGTGCACGTATACATACACGTATGTACGTGTCTGTAACTTGTGTCTGGAATATTGATTATTATTGAAGCATGTATGTGAGTAGGTGTGTTTACTGTTACTACACAGAGTACACAGTATGTAGTACACTAGGAAACAAAATAAGTGCTATATCTCAAAGAGAAAGGAAAACAAGCGAAAAAAAAAATTTCGAAGAATTTCTTGAAGTGGAAATAAACATCACGGCGCATGAATAGAGGTGTATTGTATGGTGATACAGCATAACCTTAATTTTTCTTATTATCATTAAATAATTGTTGAAAAATTTAAGCATGTTTAGACAATTAATATGAATGTGTCCAAAATTTTTCTAAATGATTTTATGACACCATAACCTTTTAAAACAGAAAAGTCTATATTTCGAAGAGATTGCAGGATATGCAGAAAATAATAATTTTTTCGAGTTTCCTACAGGGGAAATAAACATCGAAACACACAATTAAAGGGGTATTCGGTTTTGATACTACATTATCTTAATTTTTCTTATTTCGGAATTATTGTGATAAAATTACATTGCAGGAATTAAAATTTTTTTGGCATGTTTAGAAAATAAATGTAAACGTGCCTAAAATTTTAAAAATACTTTAGTTCTTGAAGAATTGAGTTTAATTCTTAAATTATTTTCTGAAAAAACTTAGTATACTATAACATATTTTTTAACATCAAATAAAAAAATTTGGAATATACACTAAACTTGTATTTATGTCATAAAATAGCTACTATTAAAATTTAAAAAAAATTAGTATTATATAAATTAGATGTATACTTGCATGAAAGAAGAAGTTTATTTAGGAATCAATATAAAACTAATAAATATTAAAAATTTTCTATAAACAATAAGGAGCAAGAGAGTTACTAAAGACCTGGATAATAATGAACCAAAAAAAAAATTATTCAGTTTACTTCATCTGATTGTTTGGAAAAAATTGAAAATAGGAGATATAAGTGCGTAAGTATATGAGATTATTATTGATTACTAAGTATATTACTTGTACAAATTTTTTTGTATTATTATTTACAGTTCTGTTATTAGATATATAAAAGAAATAATACAAAAAAGAACATTTTTTAATCAAAAGAAACAATCAGAATTTAAAATTGTTAAATTCATATTAAACGGCAATGACGGTGTACGGATTCAAAATGATATTTTTAATGATAATATTACGAAATTCTTACCAAAAATAAAAACGAATGAGGTAACATTCATCAATAAAAATATCAAATTATTAATAAATTATTCTTTATTCATAGAAAACTCTTTTGAAAGCCACAACTTTAAAAGAATCAAAATTCTATAAAAAAGGAAACGTTCAGCTTGAACTTAATATTAATTTTTATTTACAAATAACTCCCATGGAAAAATTTTAATTTAAAAAAACACGGGAAACCGAAAAAAATTAACGATCTAAAAAATATTATTAAAATATTTCAAATAATGTCGGTTTTATGAGTAAGTAGATTTTTAAATTATCTTGCAGTTTTTATTTTACGTTTATTAACAAGATTTTCTTACAGGAATTGAAATTTTTCTAACAAACACGTTTATACGAAAAAAAAACAAAAATAATGAAAATAAATATTTTGGTGTACTTACTGGTAGTAATTATAAATTGAAAATAAGTTCGATTAAAAATTCAAATGAAAACATAGCATTTGGAATAGAAGAAAAAATTGAAATCATCGGTGGTATAATGGTACAAGGTTAAATTACAAAAATACTTCAATTAAAATAATATAGAATGTGCCATACTAAATATTTTTAAATTCTTAGGCATATCATTTGTTCTTAATATAAAAAGTATGGATTTTATACAAAACGTTACCGGGTAAAAAAATGCAATTAGAAGATCTTATAATTGCTATAGAAATACTTTTGAACGTATGATTTCTTTATAGAATTCAGTTAATACATATGTACATGAATATGTAATAATTCTTATTCATTTCGTTTTAACAGAATAGTGTATTGGGAGAAACAAAAGAATGATTTGAAGACTGAAAGACTATTCATACATTCTTATGTAAGTATAAGAAGGATATATTTTCTGATAACACTTTTTTAAATTTATATAGTTAATAGTTTATCAAATTTTCAGGTTTCATGTATGCATACATTTGATACTCGGTTTGGAATTTCAAATTTATTACACATTTATAAATCCTTTAATTTTTAATTAAAAAATTTACGCTTATGTATTTTTAAAATTATTGGTTTTGATATTCCATGATTTAATTGGGCTTAGTACATTTAAATAATTATAGAGATAAACAAAAATACGTTATGGTTAGTCCTAAAATCAATATAATTAGGGATGAAAATTGTTTATTTAATTGTTTTTCGGTTTTTTCATATGGTACTGAAAATGAACATACGACAATTCGTTTGAAAATAGTTAAAAATATTAGTAACTGGAAAGATTTTATTAATTTCAATGTAGGAAATAATTATTATCGATCCATTAATACCTGTTTTGATTATTATCATTACATGACAAGAAACTATATATATGGAAATTAAGTAGAAATACAAAGTTTTGTAAATATTTATAAAGTTCATGTTAAAGTTGTTCTTCAAAATTCTAATATTTTTGGTAATACATTAAATAGTAAAGATTAATATTATTGTTAAGTGGCAATATTGATTCAGGTCATTTCAATATTATTAATTACAATAATTCTTAAACTGAAAAAGATGCAAAAAAAATAAAAGCAAGTACTGACTGTCATAAATTTTATGAATCAAATAATAATAAAAATAAAAATAAAAAATAAACTGAATAGAAATAAAACAGTTGAAAAATGAAAAAACAACCGTTCAAAATGTTAAAATTAAAATAAAAGTACATCTAGTACAATACGGTAATTGTTTATTGAGATGTTTTTCATTTTTTTTATACGGTAATGAGAATAATCACTTAAAAATCTGGTTAGAAATCACTCGAAATGTTGTTAGTAAATGATATGAATATAAAGATTACATTTCCAAAAATAATTGTTATCAATTCGTTTGTAATAGTTTAGATCATCATTTATACATGGGTAAAAATAATATTTCTGGTTATAAAATTGAATTGAAAAGTTTTGTTTAAATATATAGTATTCATGTTAAAGTTTTTAACAAAAATTTAATTCCAATTTTTGGTAATTTTTTAATTCAAAAAAATTTATTATTCTTTGGTTATTATGTAAATATTCATTGTAATTTTAATATAATAGACTACAGTGTTCTTAGAACAAAAAAAAAAATTAAAGAAAAAAAACATTATTCTAATCCAAAACATTTTAATAACGACATTTTGAAGAAAAATATATGCAAAAAAGAATGTGAAGTTTGATGATAAAAAAATAGTGCTCAAAAAAATAATACGAAAATTATCAAACGCAAAAATATAGATTGTTTTGATAACGTTGTATTAAATAAAAGACGAAAACGTGAAATAAATCCAATTAAAAGAAGTTGATACGAAACAAACTACTTTAAACATACGGATTTTAAACGTACCTTTTGTGGTGCAGTTTTTTAGAAAGAAGAAAGAAATAAATTATGTTGTCAAAACAAAGAAATTATTCTACCTTCATTAAGTAAATACGACAAGAATTAATAAAATTGATTTGTGCGTGATAATGATTTTCGATAGTAAGTAAGATATAATAATATATTTTATTATTCGATTCCTTATTTTCATTTGCGTCGCTTAATGCTAACATATAACATGAGAAAAAAAAGCTGTCTATAATCTAAAATTTCGAGGTCTAGTTTGTCACACAACACCTAATAGTTTTAAAAGAACGAGTAATAATCCTCCAAACAGTCAACTATATATTTATGACGATGTCCATGCCATGGAGAGAAGATAAGAAATGAAGTCAAATTTGCTTAAAGAACACGCATGTACTTTGACAACAATTATGAATAAAAATCCAATTTTAAAAAGTTATAAATATATATACAACATTACAAAATCTCAAACTTTACAAGAATATAAAATGTATTTTTTGCGCAAAAATAGCGAAAATTATAATAGATACAATGAACCTATGATAGCAGAACGCGGTGCTACAATAGTTTCTAAACATTAAATATTTGATGATTTTGATCCATGTATTTATCCGAAAAATCTTCCTGGAAATGTACCAACTTATACTTATTTGAACAAATTATCTAAATACGTCGATTACATGGTTTTCCCTATGCTATTTTCTTTAGGTGATTTTAGTTGGAGTACAAATTATTAAAAAATTTGTAGTAAAAATAACAAAATAATTTCAATGTTACAATACTATACATACAGATTGTCTAATAGACAAAAAATGTAATGTTTGATTCTTTATTAAAATAAGAAAGATTAACACAACCATTTCTTTACAAGCTTATATTATGGTTAAAAGTAATCGAATAAACTTTTTGGGAAAAAATCAAAGAAATTCACGTATCGACTGTTATCAAGGTTTATTCAATCATATTGTAAATAGTGCATCAAATGTTACACACTCTTTTTAAAGAAAAAAAAGAATAGGAAACCTTTTCGTTTTACTTTCAACGTATACAGGCGAACCGCGGTATATGCAATTGTATTATCAAGATGCAATGGCAATTATGCAAAAATGTGGCAGACTAGACGTATTTATCACTGTTATATATAATTCAAAATGAAAGGAAATCAAAAATGTATTAAACAACCTTTCAAAAAAATCTTTACCAAACAATATACCTAATATAACAGTAAAATTATTTAACTAACTGAAACTTCTTTGCACTTGCTCCCTTGTCATAAATAATATACAACATAAACTAAGTGATTGGAGCATGACTGTTTAAACAGTCATGCTCCAAATACTTAGTATCTGTTGTATATTAGTAAAATTATTTCATACAAAGTTACAGTAGGTTTTAGATGATATAACAAAAGAAAAATATTTGTTCAATAATATAATATCTTATGTCTATACTGTTGAATTTCAAAAAAAAGGTTCGTCACACGCTCATATAATGGTAACGTTGCATCATAATAACAAAATCATGACAACTGATGATATTGCTATTATATCTGCAGAGATTCTGACAAATAATGAAAAGCTGAAAAAATTAGGTTTTAAATATATGTTGCATGGCCCGCATAATATTTATAGTCCATGTGTAAGTAAAAATGAAAAAATTTGTGGGAAGAATTTTTCAAATATTTTTAGTGATAATACATCTATAAAAAAAAATGATTATTCAGAATACAGAAAAACAAGTAATATTCTAAATCTAAATATATATAGAATAAAAAATAGTAATTAAAAAATTTTAGTTGATGATTCAATTGTTGTACCGTATAATGAATTTTTATTGATGAAATATAATTTTCATATAAATGTTAAAAACTCCGCATCAATACAGAGTATAAAGTGTATATACAGGGTGTCCCATTTTTAATTACCCATCTAAATATCTCGTCAGGGGTGCCACCTATCAAAAAATGACCTATACAAAAGTTGTTACGTACAGAAGGGGAAGTCTGATAGTGACCGTAAATTAAACGTTGACCCTAATTTTCAAGGGCATTTTGAGGTCAAGTTGTATGTTTCATATGTAAACCCCTATTTTTTATTGTGGATTCCGAAAGAGCGTAAAATTTTACGTTCAAATAGCTATCGAAATTTTTTTTTTTTGACCTCAAGAGGTCAGACCAAGGACAAGCCATATTAAATTGCGATATTGAATATTCCATTAGAATAGCAATCTATCAAGCATGATCATTACAAAATTTTTTAGGTACAGAGGGGGAAGTCTGATGGTGACCTTAAATTTGACCTTGACCTTAATTTTCAAGGTCATTTTGAGGTCAAGTCGCATTTTACATATGGAAACCCCTATTTTTTATAGTGGATTCTGAGAGAGCGTAATATTTTACGTTCAAATAGCTATCAAATTTTTTTTTTTTATTGACCCCATGAGGTTAATGCAAGGACAAACCATATTAAATTGCGATAGTAAATATTTCATTAGAATAGCAATCTATCAAGCATGACCATTACAAAAGTTGTTAGGTACAGAGGGGGAAGTCGGATGGTGACCTTAAATTTGACCTTGATCTTAATTTTCAAGGTCATTTTGAGGTCAAGTCGTATTTTTATATGGAAACCCCTATTTTTTATTGTGGATTCCGAAAGAGCCTAAAATTTTACGTTAAGAAAGGTATTGGGTTGTTGGGATATTCTTATATGCAAAGATTTATAGAAATAACAAAATTTTTGAAATATCCTCTTCTGCTCAAAATTGCTCCAACCACAAAGTCTTGCCGCCTAAATAACCAGCATGACTTGAAACCTACTATTGACAGTAGTATTTTTCTGAAATTTTAATTAGAAGTGGGTCGCATAAAAACAATGTTAGAAACCAGAGCCTGCATTTGGTCATCATCATATTACATCGTTGTCCAGGGCCCACGACGAGGACGTAGCAGGATGGATTTTAGGGCATATCGCAAAGAGACCGGCCAATCAAGGCAAGTTTTATCGTTTAGCCAACAAAGACAAGACCGCGGAAAGACCGGCCAATCAAGGCAAGTTTTATTGTTCAGCGAACAAAGGAAAGACTGCAGAGAGAACGGCCAATCAAGGCAAGTTTTATTGTTCAGCCAACAAAGGCAAGACCACGGAAAGACCGGCCAATCAAGGCAAGTCTTATCGTTCAGCCAACAAAGGCAAGACCGTGGAAAGACCGTCCATTCAAGGCAAGCTTTATTGTTAGGCCAATTGAGATAAGATGGTAATGAAAACTATAATTGGAGCGTAATTTTTGAGTATTTTTTTTCGGTTTTACGAGGTCTTACCTTATAAAATTTTCAAATATCCCACCATCATTATTTATGCACAGCTGGATTCTCCGTTCAAAGCTATTAACTGTTGTAAAGAGAATATTCCTCGATATATTTCTGCAGATGTTCGTGATCTGCTGCATCATCTTTTCCCTCGTCGTAGGTGGATCTACATATGCCTCATTTTTAATAAGACCCCACAGAAAGAAGTCTATACTTGTCAGATCAGGAGGACTCGGGCCCCATTCTATGACCTGACCGCCGATTACTATCCACCTTCATGCGAACTCCCGATCTAGAAATTGTTGAACAATTCTGCTTTTGTGTGCTCCTGTGCCATCTTGTTGCAACCACATTCGTTGCCTGGTTTGAAGGTTAACGTCTTATAATAAAATTGGTAGCTCATTACTCAGTAAATGGACATACCTGGCTGCATTTACATTTCCTTTAAAAAAGTACGGTCTAATCAAAAAACCATTTACGATTCCACACCAAACAGGTAGATTCCAGCGATTTTGATGGTCAATCATGCGAGCCCAATGTGGATTATCTACAGACCAATAATGACAATTATGCCGATTCAGCTGTCCTGTATTGTGAAATGTAGCTTCATCAGAAAACATAACATACTTGAAAAAGTCCGGATCACGACGTAACATTGCTTGAGCCCAAGTGCAGGAATCTAATCTTCGTTGGAAGTCACGAGCAGTTAATGCTTGTGTTAAAGTAATACGGTAAGGGTGAAATCTATGAAGCTCTAGAATTCTCTAAGCGGTTGATCTTGGGATTCCTAGTTCAACCTACATTTCTCGGAGCGAAATTTGCGGATAATTACGAACCATAGCCAATACGGCAAGAATTCGTGGATCATCTCTATCGATTACCATAACACGGCGACGTTGCCTAACAACTGGTTGCTGTCTCTCACGTCTTTCAATATACGCAATTGCTCTGTGATTTGGATGATGGTTTCTGTTTGGGAATCGCTGAAGATACAATCGTGCTGATTCTCGGTAGTTATGATGACACTCGCCAAGAATCAAGAGAATGTCAACAATC
>JAPYYV010014364.1:0-16580 GCA_030522625.1 Copidosoma aretas
TTAAAAGTCTAATTATTATCGTCACCATCCTAATCATAATCATTATTATTATAAGCAGCATCGTCGTTATCATCACTATTAAAATTATCATCAACATTATTATTATTATTATTGTCATAATCACTATTATATCTATATTTACTATCATAAACTAAATTATCATAATCATTAATGTCATCGGCCGCATCATCATGATTATCATCATTTTCACTATTAGTAACATTCTAATCATCATAATAATCATCATTCTTATTATCAATATTATCATCATTATCCTCATCATCGTCATCACCATCATCATTGGCGGTAAAAGCATCACTATAATCATCATTACAATCTTTATGATCATCATCAATATCATTAAAATCATCTTGATTGCCGTTGACACTATTATCTCCATCATTGTTATACTTATCATTCTTATCATTAACAATAACATAGATATATGTATCACCTTTATCTTTATCATTATTATTAGCATCAATATTATCGTCAAAACTATCTATATTATCATTATAATCATTATGATTATAATTATTTTCTTCGAAATTGTCATCACTACTATCATCTACATCATTATTAACATCAATAATATTATCATTAACGCTATCAATCGTCAAATTAATATACTTGTCATTATTATCATTATTTTTTTCATCATAATATTCATCATCATAATTATCCTGATTGTTATCATTACTATTATTTCCTTCATTGTTATTATAATTATTATTATCATTATTTTTAATGTAATTATTATGATCATCTTTAACATAATCACTATCACAATCATTATCATCATCAATATCATCATCATAATCATCTTTATCAATATCATGATAATAATTATGATTATTTTCTCTAAGATACTTATTATCATCTCTATTATTATTATTATCATTATTAATCGTCAAATCATCATATTGATCATTATCATTATAATAATAATTATGATTTTTTCAATATTATTATTACCATCAATACTATTATTATTGTGACTATTTTTATCGTAATTTTCGTTAATAATATCCACATCTTCATTATTTTCATCATTATCAATATAAACATCAACATTATCATCATTATAATCCTTATCATCATCATAATTATTAATATCGTCATTATTATCAGTAGCATCATCTATATCATCCATTTATTTTTTACCATCATCATCATGACTATCATCAAAATCGTCATCATCATCATCATCATCATCATCAGCATCATCATCTTTATCATTACCATCAATATTAGTCCTAGTAATATCATCGTTATAATCATTATTTTCTTTATCATAATCATGAATATTATCATTATTATCGTGATTGTCATGATTGATTTTGACTTCATCTTTTTCATAATAATAATCAATATCGATATGACTATTATCATATCCATCATAATCATCATTATCGTCATCATAATTATCATTATTATTATCAATATTATTATCATTATCATCATTATCATCGTACTTGTCGTCATTATCATCAACATCGGCATTATTGAAATCTATATAATCATGAATAAAATAGCATCATTATCTTGACTATCACCATGATCATCATTAATATTATCACTGTTATCATTACTCTTATCATCATTACCATTAATGTTATTAGCATTATCATAAGTAGATAAGTAGCAAGATCGTTACCATTTAAATTATAATTATTATTATTATTTTGATCATCAAAATCCATAATTTAATATTTATTATTATTACTTTTCTTGTTATTTATATTATTATAATTATTCTTATAACATTTTTTATCATTGTGATCATTATCATTATGATTATTATTATCATAACTGTTATTACAACTATTCTTATTATCATTGTCGTTATTATCATCGCGATTATCGTCATCATCATAATCATCACCATCTTTATCGTCACTATTACTATCATCATTACTATCACTGTCATCAATATCATAGTGCTCGTCATTATTATCGTAGTCCCCATGATTAATATCATAGATGATAGTACTATTATCATTATCATCATCATTATAATCGTCATTATTATGATCATGATTATCATTAATATCATTATCATTATTATACTCATCATAATTATCATTATCATCACTTATATTATTATCATTATCATCTTGTTTATTTTTAATAGCATGTCCAAATGTTTATCATCACTATCATCACAATCATCATTATTATCATTGTCATTATTAAAATCACCATTATTCTCTTTATCATCATAGTCCACATTAGTATCATTGTAATTGGCCAAATCGTTAACGATACTAGTATCTTGGAAGTCATCCTCAGTTTTGCAATAATTATCGTAATTATTGTCGGTTCGGTCATTATTACTAACATCTTAATCATTACAATCATGATCATTATCATAACCATCATCCTCATTATCAAAGGCAGAAATATCATTATTATTATCGTTACATCTGATATCATAATTATCACAATCATCATCATCATCAATGTTATTATAAGAAGCATTACCATCATCATTATAATCATCTATATCATGATCATCAATACTATCATTATTATCCTTATTGTAGAAATCACCATCATCTCCATCAATCTCATATTCATAATAATAATCATAACCATTTTTATGATTATCATTATCATTTTTATCATCATAATAGCCATCATCATTAACATTATTATTATTATTGTAATCATCATTATCAACATTATCATAGTTATCATTATCATCATTATCGTCGCGATACTTATTATAGCTATCATCAACATCACAAGCATAAACATCATTATGATCAGCATCATCTTCATCTGCAACATCATTATAATGATCATTATCATCCTTAGTATTATTATTTCTATCATCATCATAATTATCATCTTTATCATCATAACAATATCATCAGATTTAACATCCTTATGATCGTTATTGTCATGATCATCAATATCATCAGATTTAACATCCTTATGATCGTTATTGACATCATCAGCAGTAAAATCACCATTGTCATTATTATTATCATCGTCATCATCATCATCATGATTTCTATCATCGGTTATGTCCTTTTTAGCATTACTATTACAATTATCATCATCATGATTATCTTCACGGACATCAACATTATCATCATCATTATTATCGTCGGTGTTGTCGTTATCACCATCATCTACATCATTATCATCATAATCATCATAATCATCATCATTATAATTATTATAATTATAATCATTATTATTAAGATCACTATCATAATCATTTTTAGTAACTTCATTATCATAATCATCATTGACAATATTATCATTATGATAATATATTATTATCATTACAATTAAAATTATCGTAATCATCATCAAAATAAGCATTATAATCATCACCGTTATTACTATCCTTATCACACTATCAACATCATTATCATCATAATCGTTATTCTTATCATCATCGTCAACATCACCTCTTTTAATATTATCAATATCATAAAAGTCATTGTAATCATAATCATAATTATCATCACTCCCAACAACTTCAGCATTATTATCTTTGTTTATATCCTTATGTTGATCATTACTATTATTATTATTAGCATCATCATCTTCATCTTCATCACCATATTTATTATCGTTCTTTTATTCATTATTATTACCATAATTTGTTTCATTTTTATTATCATCATAATAATCATTAAAATCATAACAATAATTGTCAATATTATCATCATTAACATAATCATCTTTATTATCATCATCATTTTTATCATTCCTATCATGATCATTTGCATCATTTCCATCATCATTATAATCAGTATTATCATTTTGATATTTATTATGATTATCATTACTATTCTTTTTATGATCATCATCATTATCATTAATATCTTTATAATTGTCATCATCACCATTATGTCTATCATTATCATGATCATTCTTATAATCATGACTCTTAACAATATCATGATTATAATTATTATCTTTAGTATTGTAATTATTATTATTATCATTAGTAACTTTATCATCATTATCATCATCATCATTATCATTTTCATCTTTGCTATCATCATTATCATCAATATGGTCATTGTTATCATCATAATTGTCACCACTATCTTAGAAATTGTCACTATCACCTTTATCTATCTCATAATTATCCTCACTATTATTGTCATCATTATTATCACTTAAAATATTCATTATCATAATTATGATCCTCGTTATTATAATGAATATCATTAATATTATTGTGATTTTCATCATCACAACTATCTACATCGTAGACTTCAACATTATTATCATAATTATATTTACTATTGTCATTATCATCACGATTATCGTCAACATCATCAAAATCGGCATTGTTATCAGGAAAATCGATTAAAGTATCATCATTATCATCATTTTTATTAACATTAGCATTATTATCATCGTACACGTCTATTATCACTATATTAATCATCATCATCATCATCAATATTATCATAATCATCAACATCATCATCATAATCATCATCATCATCATCATAATGATTAACCCTATCATCTCTATCATTATCATTATCATCTATATCACCATCATGATCATTGTGATTGTCATCAATTCCATCATCCTCTTTATTATTCTAATTACAATCATAATCGTCAACCTTATCATCATCATCATTATCATCATCATCATCATCATCATCATCATCATCATCATCATCATCACTGTCATCATAACATCATCATCATCATTATTATAATACTTATCATCGTTATTTTCATCATCATTAACATTAAAATCACCATTATCATTATAATTATGATTATCATTATAATCATCATTATCATCATCATCATTATTATTATCATCATTCCAATATTATTATAGTAATTTTTGTCATGATCATCCTCATTATTATCATCAATATCAAATTCTATGTAGTTATTGGCAATATTACTATCGTTTTCATCATTATAATCATCCACATCATCAGTATCAACATTATCATCCTGATTTTTAATACAATCATTATCAGTATTGGTATCATCATTATCATCATCATTATCAGTTACATAAACATTACTATCATTATCATTATAACTATTATCAGTATTATCATCATCACATTTATTATGATCATCATCATTAGCATAATCATTATTTTTATGGTCAATGTCCCTATCAGCATCATAACTGAAATTCTTATTAGCATTAGAATCGTTATTATTCTTATTATTATGACTATCAAAATCATTATCATCAACATTATCATCATTGTCATCATCATGATCATCATTATTATCATTATCATCATCAATATTGTCATCAATATCTTTGTTACTGTCATCATCACTATCATCTCCATCATTATCATAATCATAATCGTCATCATCATCATCATCTTTATTATCATCGGAATCATCATTATTATTATTATCATTATTATTATTATCATCGTCATTATTATTATTAATATTATAACCATCATCTTATTATCATCATAATCATCATCATTATCATCATCATTATGATTAACATTATCATCGTTATCATCATCATCATCATCATGTTTATTATCATCGTCATTGTCCATATAGTTATCATTACTATAAAAATAATTATTATCGTTATCATCATTATGATCACTATCATCATCATCATTCTCATCATTAATATCCTTATGATAGTAATTATCATCATCATAAACATCACATTTACCATTATCATTATCATTATTATTATTATTATGATCATCACCATTATTATCATCATTATCATCACTTTATCATTATCATCGTAATTGTTGTCATTATCATCCTTATTATTATCATCAATATCGTAACTGATGTAGTTGATGCCAAAAATTTATATCGTTCTCATCATTATGATTATCAACATCATCATGATCATTATCTTAATTATCAATATAATCATAATCATTATTATCATCATCATTATCAACCTTATTATCAGTTACATTAAGATCATTATCATTTGCATCATAATTATCATCATAATCATTATCTTTACCATTATCATCATCAGAACTATAATCATTATTATCAGAGTCTATGTCCTTATTAGCATGATAGCTAATATCATCGACAACATAAGAATAATTATCATCGTTATTACTATGACTATCAACATCATTATCATCATCATCATTATCATCATTGTTATCATCATAATTATCATTATCATTATTATTATCATCATTATTCTCATCAATATCTTTGTGACTGTCATCATCGCCATCATCTACATCAATATCATTATCATTATCATCATTATTATCATCATTATTATCTTTATCATTATAATCAGCATCATCATCATTGCGAGTAAAATTATCATCAATATCATCAGCAATATCATCATCATTATCGTCATCATTATCGTGATTATCATCATAACTATCATTTTTCTTATCTTATTTGTCACTATTATTATCATTATTGTTATTATTATAATTACCATCATCATTATTATTTTCATCATCGTGACTCTCATCAACATCATTTACATAATTATCATCATCATCTTCATCATACCTATCATTATCATCATCATTATTATCATTATTAACATCATTATCATTATCACTTTTATCAATACCATTTCTGTGATTGCCAAGATCAACATCATCTCCATCATTATCATCATCGTTTTTACTATCATTATTATCATCATGATCGCCATCATTATTATCATCACTTTCAATATTATTATCATCTAAATCATAATGCATTAACCTAATTATCATCATCATCATCTTTATCATCATCATTTTCATCATCACCATTATTATCCTCATCATCTTCATTATCATCATCATTATTATCTTCATCATTATCATGATCATCATTATCATTATTATTATTATCCTCATTATCATCATTATTATCACAGTCATTACATTATAATCCTTATCATCGTTATTCTTATCATCATTATTAACATTATTATCTTAGTCATCATCATGGTCATTTTCATCATTATCATCATCATTATGATTAACATTATCATCTTTATTATCTTCATCATCATCATTATCATCATTTACTTTTTTATTATTATCTTCACCATGATCATTATTATCGTGACTGTCATCATTATCATCATTACTATCATCATCATCACTAGCATTATTATTAACATCATGAACGTCTAATTGATAAATATTATTTTTATTCCACAAACTTAGTCATAATTATTATCAGGATCATTATCATCACCGATTTTTCTTATTTATCACCATTATCAAGAAATTTATTACTGTTTACTATCAATGTCATTATCATCAATATCTTTATCGTCATTTTCTTTTTCGCTATCATAATCTGCAACATAATCATCATTCTCATTACCATCGATTTTAGTCCTATTGACATCATCTATGTCAAATTTCTTTTATAATTGTTTATTACTATCTACGGCAACACTATTAATATCATCATGGCTATTATCATTATTATTATCAGTATCATCATCATCATTATCATTATCCCTTATATAATGTTTAGCGCTATTTTTAATATTATTATAACCATTAACATGAGCGTCATCGTTTTCGCCTTTAGCATCATTATCATTATCACCTTCGTCATCGTTTTCATCATTATAATCTTCATTATCAATATTGTCATTATTGTCATCATTATAATCGTCATCTTTATCATTATTATGATTATGTTGAGTACCATCATCATCATCATTAATTATATCATTATTATTATCATTATCCTCAGCTTATGATCTTTATTATAATGGTCATCTATAGCATCATCATCTTAATCACCATTTTCATCAACATTATTATTAAGACTATCACCAGAATCGTAGTCCTGGATTACAAACATTATTTATATCTTTGTCATCGCGATCTTATTTATCTTTGTCATTATTATATATATTTATACGAATAATTTTGTCTAAATAATAGTATTTTGCTTATCATTTATTATTAATCTTATTATTATCATTAACATCATCATAAATATCATTATCATCATCATTATCGTTTTTGATTATTTGGACATTGTCATCGTTATATTTCTTATCACAATCATAATAAAAATAATACTTACTATCACTTTTCTAGACAATAAAATAGTTATCGGTACCTTCGTCATAATTGTCTACATGCTAGTTAGCTTTATAATCAACATCATTATCATCATCATCAGAAATGTATTCATGCTCATCTCCATTATCATAATTATTATTAACATTTTTGTTATATTTAATATCATAATCATTTACATAATTATTATTTGTATCATATGCATTCTTAGCATATTTATGATCATCATCATGATTATCATCGTCAATATAGTTATTATCATCATCATTATCATCATCATCTTAAATTATGTCATCGTAATTACTATTATCACTATTATTGTCATCATGATCGTCATTATTGTCATAAACATCATCATAAACATTGACACCATTATTTAGATTATAATCATCATAATCATTGTCGTTATCATCATCATCATCATTATTATGACTATCATAAGAATCATCATCGTCACCATTATCATCATCATTTCTATCATATTCTTTATCGTTATCATAAGCATTATAATCATCATTATTATTATATACTTTATCATCATTAATGCCCTTTCTGTCATAGTTATCATTAAAATTATCATTATAATGTTCATAATAATTATAAATATTATCATTGTTATTAACTATATCATTACAAAAATCCGAATTATTACCGCTACCATCATCATTATTGTAATTATCATCATCTTTGTCATAATTATCTCAATCGTCATCATTATCATTACTAGTATTATCATGATTATTATCATTATCGTCAGCACTTAGATTATTAGCATTAAAATAATACTCATCATCATTATCATTATCATTTTTATCAACACTATTGTTAACATCATTAAGAGTATCATCCTTTTGATTATAATTTTGATCAAAGTCAGTCTTATTATCTTTGATATGACCTTCAGAATGGTTACCTTACTAATTTTAATCATCCTTATCAAAGAAATTATCATTAATTTAGTCAGAATTATGATCTTGTCGATAACCTTTACCATCACTATCCTTTTCCTCTACATTTTTATTATTATCATCATCATCATCATGATCATTATCAGTATCAGCATCATAATCATATTTATCAGCGTATTATCATAATCGTAACCACAATTCTTATCATTATGATGATCATTAGCATTACTAGCATAGTTGTGGCTATCATTACCACAATCATCAACATTTTTATTGTTTTTATCATCACAAATATCATTATTATCATCGACAACATCATTTTCATCATCAATATTATATTTAGCATTATTATCATCATTATTAGATCCATTATCGCAACTATTATAAGTATCATCATTTATATTCTTATGGTTATTTATATCATCATCGGCATCATCAATAACATTTTTCGATATTACTTTTAGTATCTTTACTATTCTCAGCATCATCATACGTATCTTTAATATTATTATTATTATCATTATCATAGTCGTCTTATGATAATCTCGTCGTTAATAATATCTTCAACTTGATGATCATCATCATGTATTTTATAAGTATAAACAATACTGTAATCGTATTATTATCATCATAATCATCATCTTTATTATAACTCTTATCATTATTGTAATTTTTATTATTAGTATAATCATCTCTATGATTCCTACTATTATCTTTTCTTTTATTATTTATATTAACATCTTACATATCATTATCTTTACCGGTATTATCATTATTATCATTATCATGATTTTCATTGTTATTATCTTTATTATTATCATCATTATCATTAATGTTAATAATGTTTCATCATTATTATTAGTTAAACAATAATTGTTACTGCTGTCACCGTTGTCATCATGATCATAAGCATTATCATCATTACTCTTCACATCATCATCCCTATTACTATTTTTATCATCGTTATCATTATTTTTATCATGATCATTATTATTGTAATCATCATTATCACTATTAGAATGAACATCATATTTATCGCCGTTATTATCGTCATTGTTGTTAGAACTTTTTCTATTATTCTTAATTTCTGGTCTTTTTGTATAATAACAACCTTTTTGCTGTTTTTTGTAATAATATTATATTTCTTTTGCTGATAGAATTTGTCTGATTAGTTCTAACAATATGTCTGTTACTTATTATCATAACTATTACAAGTACTAACCATTTTATGATGATCAACGCAATGTAAAATTTTTTGTTTTATCTTTTGCAAGTATTAAAAACAAGACGTGTTTGCAAGTTGATGTATTTATCTTCTTTACATAGTCAATTGTTTGTTTTTATCCTAGTAATATCTTTTTGACACTAGTGAATCATACAACCGTAGCAATAAGTGTGTGAAAAAAGATTTGATTTTTAATGCATTTACGATACGTACAAAAGCACAGATGTACCGCAAATTTCTGTGGTAAACCTGCAGCACAATCGACAAGCGGATTATGAACTTCGATTAATGTTTAAGACTTAATTGCTGAATAATAAGGCCTACTTTTTACAATGAATTTTTTGTAGTGAAAAAGTGATATATCGAAGGGTCTGAAAGAGTTAACGCGTGCACTGTGTTGAAATTAATTAATGGTCAAGGGACTAAGCAAAGTTTAAGGATACATCAATTGAAGCGTCAGCTGTAGGCCTAGTAGTGTACGCGAGGAAAGGGGGGGGGGGGGGTTATGGGCATACTATTTATAGAAATGTTTAGTTTTTTTTTCAAATATTATTAATAACAACAAACTTTAAAAATCATCATACAGCTTAAAAATACATACCTCAGTTGAAAACTGAATCTAACCTCTTACAATATCTAAGGATTTCCTTAATCGATGTTTTCATAAAATCATAACTCTGCCTTAATTGAATTATACCTAACAAATCACTTTCGGAACAATCTAGAATATTATTATATGTATCATACAATTTTTTAACACACGTTTCCACATAACTGTTATCTTTGGAAATATAAACAAAATTTCAATAGCGAGTGTGAGAAGCACAGGTTTAGTGTATACTGCTGCTAGTTATTTTTTTACTTTATACGTGGCCATCAACCAAAGCAGCTGGCTCGCACAGTTAGCAACTAATGATGGGATTTCGCGCGAACAAAGAATTCTGCTCAATTACACCCGGTGCACTATAAAAATGTTTTTTTAAAACAGTACGTAAACTTAAAAAATTATAAGATAATGTTTTCTTTTATAGGGAGTTTTTCAGCAGTCATTACAATTAAAATTAATTAACTGTCACTATAAACTCGGAGCTGTCAAGTTTAGGTAACGTTAGAAGCGCTAGACACTCCTGGTTATCATTTTATTTTTTTTGGATTTTGTTTGGACTTTACATAAAAAATTTATCAACAAACCATGACTGAATGGAAATGCTCCTATTATAAGACAGTTAACAATTGGTTTGGTTCATTTATTATTAGACAGCATCGGTTTATAAGACATATGTATTAATTAAATTGATACTAGCGGAACTAAATAATTTTGAAAGTATCGACTACGTTGCATGAAGCTAAATCTATTTATACACTTTATTTACATACGTTGACCCCTTTTATTAGTCATACGTGTTATTATTTTTTGTCTTTTAACCAAAGCCTGCTGTAGATTCGATTATGTTTGAATTGCATCTATTATGAGACAGGGTTTCACAGAAAGAAAGTCTCTTAGCACTACAACGTTTAAAAGCACCCAATATTATTACTGCTTTTATCAGAAAACACTATGATAATTCTTAAACGAATTTTCGTTGTCAGGTTAAAGCTTTAATTTTTATGTTTTAACGTGTGTCTTATAGTAGGTGATTTTTCCTCAATTACCAATTGACATTAATTTATTCGACCTTCATCTCTCCCGACGATAATACAAACAAAATTATTACATAACTTTTAAGAATCTATTCCTAGAAATAATGAAGAATGTATCGTTAAAATTAGGCATAACAGTTTAAAATATAAGAAACAAAAAAATTTGTTATCTAATATTCTGACACAAATTTACAAAGTATAGCGTGCAAATTTATGTTGATAGTAGGCTTACTAGCAGATTTTCATTCAAAAGCTTTCTTATATGGTGTAAGATGCAACTTTAAAATCCTTGTTTGAACTTCGTACTTAGTCCACAATGATTAGATGGTTCGAAGATTGAATAATTTCTGGACTTAGAAGCGTGATGTATTCACCATAATACGTTTCATACATAGACATAAATCATAATCAATCCTCCTCCCTCCCTTACGAAGATCCTGCGTACGTCCCTGAGCCGTATACATAAGAGTTTTTCTCAATAGGGATAGTGACTTGGCAAGCTGAGCTCAAATGGCGTCAAAGTGGAAATAAGGCTTCAGCCAATCAGAGCCTTTAGACAGGGGGCCTTGATCGGCTGGAGTCTTAACTCATTGACACCCTCTTATCGACTTAAAATCGTCGGTCGCTGTCCCCACAACTTATGCATACTACTGGGTAAAAAAAATATACAAAAAGATGGAAACATTTTGAAACCTTTTTTCTACTGTTATTACTATTCTCATAGAGGTTAACTTTATAAAGACACCAATTTTGAAAAATTTAAATGTCATTTTTTCAAAACTCCCGTTGTTTGACTCTATAATAATAATAATACTAATAATAATAACAATAACAATAATAACACAAAAAACGTCCTTGATAATGAAATCATTTGTATAGAAAATTTACTAATACTATCAGAAACGTGACTTTTCCATAATTTATCCACGCTACCCTATCTATACTTACTCCTATTTCCCATATTACAACTTTCCCATCTTTATTCATGTTTCTTGCACCCATTATCATTGGTATCATCATAAGTTTCATTTAGATGTATTTATCGCAGTCTAAGCGGTAAAAATGTTATTACAGCAAATTGAGTGGTGCATAAGTCTTTGTCTCTTATTTGAATCCTTCCTATTCGAAAGCCTGATCGCCAGGTTAATTCCTTTGCTCAACTACTTGCTGGACAGCAACTTGTTTTCAGACTTATACTAACCTGTTTCTCAAGCTACTATGAAAAACAGAGGCTCTTAGATATGTTAAGTTATCGAATTATCAGAATACTCTTGTAAATCGTTAAATTTAAATAATTAAATGTCACCTTTGTGTATCAGATATTTGAACAAGAAAATATAGCTATAATTATGAAGAGATTGTTATTTATAATTATAGCAGGAGGAAAATAAGAAAATACGGCGTGCTACCACGCCGTCACTAGGATAAAGATTGAGCGTTTTGTCGGAATTTATTCTTGTTTGTGTTAACTTTAGCTAGAGCTACGTTAGTTGTTTTGCTGCCACCAAACCTAACACGATATGCTTTTGTGACTACATATGTATATGATTTATGTCCAGCCCGTGCATGTTTAAGAAATTTTCGATCTCTTTTCCTTTCTGTCTACTGCTCGCACTGTTAGCTGGTAGGAAAGTCCGCTAAAAAGCGCTACCCAGTGGGAATTTTTGCTTTTCTTTTGTTCAAAATCCAGTTCCTGAAGAATGCATTAGGATAGAACGATAATTTTTTTTAAGAACGTATAAGTAAGACGATGCGAAGTACAAATAAAATTTAATAAAAGTGATATATTACTTTCTTCCCTCAAAACGTAAAAATGATGTTCCAATTCAACTAAATACATACTTGTGAACACAGAAAATAAAGCAATATGATTTAAGGTGTAAGTGTCTACCTTATTTACATAAAAACACTCTTATTTATTGCAGTAACACCATTTAGAAAGATGCTTTTATCTATTCAGATGTGAAAGATACACCACCTTGGATCGGAAAAATAGATTTTTGCTACAATGTTTGAATCTTCAGGTAATGTTGAGCTTCTAAGAGTACTACAATATTAGTAATACAGACAGTCACATCTGAAATTGAAATGTTACTCAGTTTTCTGTGTTCAAAGGTATGTATTTACACGGAAAGAGAAAGTATGGGCCAAACGCATAGGCACATATGGAAAAAGTCCACTGTGAGCGGGCAGTAGCGTTGACACTATACACTTGATGCTCTGGCCGCCTAGACGCGATAAGAAGACGACCTACGCTATAGCCAAGGAAGAATCCCATAGGGGCATTGGCTTTTTTTCCATTGCTGTCACGCGATTTAACTTGTAAGAGTAGGGGTCTCCCTCCGTTCTCTTCTATCTAGTCTTCTCTATCTCTTTTGCATCTCGTACACTACTATACATACATTGGTAGTACAGGGCACAGGTCTAGGAGTCACGTGTGCGCTCTGATTTGCTGAAGATGAAGAGAGTGGGGTGAAACTGGAGACAGAACCCCTACTTTTCTAAGTCAAAACGCATAATAGGGTAATGAAAAACAAGCTAATGCCCGGATGTAGTTTTACCTTGGCTTTAGCGCAGGCCGTACACTCATCGCGTCTAGGCGTCAAGAGCATTAATTCTATAGTGTGAACGCTAGTGCCCGCTTAACGTGGCCTTTTTACATATGCGCAAACGCGTTTGACCCATACATTTTTCTCCGTGTAGTTGAATTAGAAAAATTTTATTACATTTGTGTGAAAAATAGATGTTTTTATCAATTTTTTTGAAAAAGACAGTGATGTCGCCTCTTTCCTCCTTTGTTATTTTGTCTGCAAAATCATCATTTATCATCATCTAAACCATTTTTTTGAACTATTAGACTTATCAAAATTAAACCAATAATTATTTCTAACGTAATTTTTTGCGCTTTTTGAGATCGTGCAACGGTTTCTCGCTATAATTTACTTTCCGAAATGTTTAAAAAAATTTGCTAAGGGTTGCCATCTAAAAAAAAGAAGAACGTTATTATGGACTGTTAAAGCATTTTAATTTGAAAACCTTCCATAGTTTGTTTGAGATAAAAAGAGACCACTGTTAATAGCTTGCGTCTGTTTCTTTCTATCGTCTGTTAAAAACAACGTACATATCAATTTCAAAAAAGTTCTATCCTTTTTATGATATTGGTAAAAGGCCTCAATTTCGTTACACGATATTTTTTCTAGATCAAAGGATTAAAGATGAACGCAATAAGGCTAACCCCTTCTCTAATAGCTTTAAATACAAGCTTGGGACAGGCCTACATAGAAAGAAATTTCGGACTGTGAGAGTTCAAGTATACCTAATAGCAGAGTCTGATGTAGCATATGACTGTCTGAGCCCATCGATAGGACTCTAATAGTCCGATATCTTGGCTAATAGCGCGTGTACACTACTATATATACTGCTGTACAGTTGCTGACTCAGCTGTACACTAAGCTGCAGTATATACAGGTGTACACTTGCTATGAGCCAAGACATCGGACTATTAGAGTCCGATCGTTGGGCTCAGACAGGCTAATGCTACATAATTCCAAATTGTAACAACTAAAATCGAAATAAAAACGAAAATGTTGATACTTGTAAATAGGCATAACTTTATAGTTGAAAAATCTAAACACGCAGTATTTCAATTAGAAAAAATTTAGTTAAACACCCAAAATAACCCTTTGTTTTGCATAAAATCGACTCTTTGTTATTGAATGTAAACAACTTACTTTATTAGTCATTTCAAAATAAGACCTATATTTTCGGCCGAACCCTCTAAAGTAGCGCGGATACAGAGTGGTTCGAATAAATTTTAACGTTAACTTAAATAAATTTTTTAACTATATCCTATGAGACATGTGTGAAAAATTAAAATTAGACTCTAGCATTGTTAAAATTTTTTGCATAATTGAACTTAGTTGTTGCTATTTTTCTCATTTTGCTTAATATTCAATACATAATATTAAAAAATTAAAACTTTATTTGGAGTAGGAATCTAATGGCACCTTTTGTAGATTTTTATAATTATTATTTTTTTTTTTATTCTGATAACTTTCATGATAAAAGTCATTGTATTGACTATAACCATTAGTATGAACATCATTATAATATACGTTATGATTGTTAACATGTTATCATTTGTCAGGACACACGATAACTTCTTTTTTGAGTCTTATCAGGACTATGTTACACGATTGTACAATTATTTGAAAATCGGCAAATACTTTTTAATCATGTATCACAACAATTAACTAATGACACAATAATAAGATATCATATTAAAACCAAAGTTGAATTTACTACCCTTTTTGCTGCCACCTGTCAATGTTAACATGGTAAATCTTAGCGGACGTTTCAATTGGTATTATTATCTACTATTTCTTTGCTCACCTGGCATTTCCATAATGGACTTTTACAGATAGAGATAACTGATAAATTCTGTGGTCGCGTGAGCCAAGATATACAGACTTCCGTCGGAGAAACCCATGCAACGGTGGTAAAATAGTACTCTCTGGAAAGTTGTATAATTATTATTAAAACAATATTTCGTGACATAATACGATTAAAAATGTATCCATCTATCAAGATAGTGCAATAAAATTGTGTTTAAAGTAGAAACAAGCAAAAAATTAATTTATAAAGAGGACTCATTTGTACAGGATGTATAAATTATTGTTTATGAGCTCGACTGACTAAAGATAATGAACAAAATAATTCTTTCTTGCACATATATATATATATATATATATATATATATATATATATATATAT
>JAPYYV010014365.1:0-15391 GCA_030522625.1 Copidosoma aretas
ACGCCTCTCACAACCAAACAAAAAATGCTATACACTTAAAACTTAGTACAGATGTTCGGGAAGAGTGTACCAACATAACAAAATCAAAAAATCGATAATCGAAAGTACGTTGCCCACGAAATTTGAAAAGTCACCTTACTTTTTGACCACACCTCGTATGTGCATGTGGTAGACCTCTTTTTTGAGATTCAATAGTACATACGTAAGATATGATTTTGTTACATAAGTTATTTTTTGTTGTTTCTTTTAAAATAAATCGTAACTTCGTATAAAACAATCATACAGTTATAATTGGTATGTCATTTGGTAAAATATTTTTCGGAAAATTTTTAATATATCTTAAATCTCCTTCTATTTAGAATGACAAGCAGCAGTTATAAACAAGTCCGGTCCACCACATTTCCTCATAATTGCCATTGCATCTTGATAATGTTTTTGCATATATCGTGGTCCACCGATATATGCAGAAGCTAAAATATAAAGATTTCTAATTTTTTCTTTATTTTCTAAATTTTTAGTAATGTTTGATGCACTTTTTTAAACATGATCTAATAAACCTTAGTAGCATTCAATACGTAAATTTATTTGATTATTTCTTAAAAAGTTCATACGATCATTTTCTATCATAATGCAGGAATTAAGGTGCTTTTCCCTAAAAATACACTTTTATATATTTTTTTGAAAATTTTTTTATTGATCGATGACGTACCAATGCATGTTTTCCGTAAATATGAAAACAATCGTACGTTTAGTTTTATAAAAAAAAATTTCCAAGTTCGGTAAAATCAGATGTGCATCCTTCTCTAACAACCGGTGTCTTATGGAAGCAGTTCACGAGTACCTGTTGTTTTGGAAATTACTCTCAAAAAAATTTATTTGTACTCAAATAAAAACTGTAATCTCGTACTTGAGAGTTTTAGGAATGTTTTTGTCGGTTGTAGAGAAAAATCGTACGTTTACTTCTATGAGTAATTAAAGTCGTAACATGATAAACGACAGAAGCTGAAGGTTAACTTTTTCATGAGTCGTTTACCGTTGTACAGTTGGCAACATACGTTTTTCGCACGGATTTTGAATTTGATTTTTTCACACATTCACTGCAATAGTAATAATGAGTCGTGTAGGAAAGATATTACATTAAAATGTTAGTTTATTGAGAAGAATAATTTAAATAATAGATTTTTCAATAATTTATTATGTCTTTTAATATATTCTGTCTCTAATTAAATAATACAAATCACAGCTACCTTTTACTATACATGTAACAAAATGAAAAAATTTTCAAATTTTTATCTAGAAAGATGACTAATGATATTTTGCACAAAAGTATCGTTGTTCTTAATACGTACTGAACGCCCAACTTTAACTTTTAACAATTCCTTAAACATACTTGGTCCTAGAGATAGGAATTATTCATGCAGTTTCTGGTATGTTAGTCCTTGTGCTATGATTTTTTTGCAATTATTAGTATTGGTTTTTTTTTAAATTGTTAGTAAATCAGGCATTTTGGATCTTATCAATTTTTGCTCATTTTTCGTAGCTAAGAATATATTGAAGGTAATAGTTTTTTGCGTATGTCTGAATCCTCAATAAATTTATCACATAAGCTCTCTAAGACTTGTACATCGAACATTGCCTCATGAAAATTTCCACTAATTTTCAGCAAATCTTTGGCAAGATTGGCCAATTTCAAGCTTCCATGTCTCTTTCTGTCTGAAAACGTTTTTTTAAATAATGCTAAGGAATCTACAAAACTATGAATACAATTTTGAAAATTTTGTACAAGGTTCTCATTTGAAATAACTCTTATTATTAACGTATGATCAAAGTGACTTCCATTATGAGCAATCAAAATACATTTTTCACCCATGTTACATAAGAATTGACTCAGACCAGCAAGTGCTTCAGATAACGATACTTTTTTAACTTTAAAACCATCATAATAAAGTTTTGGGCCTTTGTTTGTCAATTTTGTTGCTATCGATGCCTCTGTTTCAATATTCTGTGTTGGTGTTACGTACACTGAAAATTGTGCTTCTCCAGCTTTAGCGGTGATTTGAATTATATCCGAAGAATCAATGTCTAGAATAACAGTATAATCATCAATAACTTTAGCTTGAGAAACCTTGAAGTCCTTGCTTTGGGTAGAATTTATCATTTAAACATCAGATTCTTAGCTCGTACCTTCAACATCTTCTATTCCGACTTTTCTATTCTCTCGGATATTGTGATTAAGACTTCTTTTACATTTGTACCCTTTTTTAGACCTTGTTTCTCTCTCCTGCAGTCATTGCTTATCAGCTAGATTGGTAAACTTTTTTGTATTTTGTCCAGGGGAATGATTCAAGGCATTTTTAACTCTTATGAGCGATTTATACCTTGCATTAAAATGCATAATTCCAGTTCGTATACGTATATCACCCTGCTTAGAGCAGCTGTTATTTTTGTTCATTAGGAAATAATTTACTATAACACTATTTAGACACTAATTGCGTTGACTGGTAGCCGTTATACAAAATTTATGAGCATTAGTTGCGTACATTTCAAAAAAACCTTTTAAATCGGCAAACAGTTCTTTATTTTTGAAAGTAATTGCAATAAACTTGTTCAAATTCACTTTTGAAATCGTAGAGTTAGCACACCACATTCCACAACTCTGATGTAAACCAAATAAGTGATCTGGGAAAGCTAGTAAAGTTGCTGTTAATCCTGCCGTATTTTTATTATTCTGATGAATAGCGAAATTGAACAACTTCTTAATGTGGGTGATAACATTTTGTTTCCTAAATTCACGGTGTTTCTTCTTTAACTCATACAGCTTTTTTAAAAAAAATTTTTTAAATGATTTCTGTCAGCAAATTTAAAAATATTTTTCTCATTTCCTTTCCTTATTTTGTCGATAGCCACAGCATCCTCATCTCCAATAACAATCCTGGCCTCAAGCTTATCATTTTTTAAAGAAACACTATTATTAACTAGCTCAGCAGCAATGTCGCCTTCCATTGATTTTGCACTACCGATGTAGTTTTTATGGCAGTCATGATCAGTTGGCAGATGACCTCTGTCACACATCCGTCATTTCCGATTTCGAGTGCGACAATCCAGCACCTCTCCCGATAATAAACCAATTTTGCCCCATATTCATTCAAAGAATTATAAGACCTGCCGGTACTTCTTCTACTCCAGCCCATATCGTAAGAAATGATGACATTAATTACGTCAAGGATATGAGCATCGAATGCGACGATGTTGCCTTTTGCTTCCTCTTCGATGGCAGTCATCATCTCCGGATAAATTTCCTTGGCTACTTCTGCTGGAGTGAAAAGGAAATACAGGCTGCTGCAGAATGTTGTAAAATACATTTTTTCTTTCTCGATTTATTAAAGATGTAAATTAACAAAAAATCATCTTTATTTTTATAATAAAATTTCATCAAGAGACAGAGTTATATAAAATTGTTAGAATGTATACATATAGGAACTATTTGGAAGCTCATACTAGTTCATTGCACAGTTACAAAAAAATTCAGTGATAAAAAAAGAAAGAGTAAAAATAAATTTTTTTTAAAAACTCCAATAACAAGATACGTCATCTGCAAGCTAAATAATATCGGAAAAGAAAATAAAGGTGTATACATAAAAAAAATTTGGGAATGCTCTCAAAGTAACTCAAAACAAAGTATTTGTATGAATAGCATAACATGACAAATAATTCAAGGTGTAACTAACAATTCTGTGCAGAGATCTTTCATATTGTCAATAACCAGCCAGCGTTCTTCTTGTCTTGCTGCAGAGCAAGTTTCTTCGGTGACTTTTGTCATGGCAACTCCAACAGATTCCAAATATCTTGCATACAACTTGTGGTCGATAAGCGGCATATTAAGGCATGCCAGAAGCCGATTTAATCCTCTGCAACCAATTTTTTTCTCGATGCTACCTGTTATTAAAAAAAAATGTCAATTTCTATAAATATTTGTAGTCTGAATTATCAAATTGTTAATTACGAAGTACCAACATCTCGTTGGTCACACTTTGGTGTACAACTTCTTTTGACTGCCCAGGTGGAATCAAACCTGATGCTCTTTACCAGACTTGACATCTGTTACAGCTAAACATTTTGAACACTTTATCTTAAAAGTTGATAAAGCACCGTGCTGCTTCTTATCGACAATATTTTTAAGAAAAATTCGTTCAGAACAATGAGAACAAAATAAATTTTGAGCAAAAACATCTATGTCAACAATCTGTCGCCCGGTGAATTGTATTTCTCCATCTAAGAAGCACTCGTTCTTTTTGATATCTGTCTCAACTAACGTAGTGGTTTTTGGACGAATGCCTTGTTTACCTCTAACAATTTTAGCTAATTTTTTTTGCTAATAAATTTACCTCCATTGATACGTAACTGATTTTTAGACCAAGGCTCCATTTTTTATTGTTTGTTTACTTTGTTTACTATTAATATGTATTTTAAGGCTATACCACGTTTAAAACCTGCAGACGACAGACGGTCCTCCAATCAAACATATGTTCACTCGTTGTTGCCACCTATGTAAAAAAAAATTTCTAAGCTGGTTTACCCATAGAGATGGTTTACCATAGGCGTAACGTTCATAAAATTACCGCAAGATGGACCACCTCTCGAGGGCAAAGCACCTTAAGGAAAAATTATTGTGTTAACTTCCCTGCTTTTAGTAAAGGATCAACTTGAACATGGTTTGGAATTTTTCCTAAGGACTATTTAAATAATTCGTACTTCACCCAAAATCACCTAATGGAAATAATAAAGGATAAACCATTAGATCTACATATTTTGATAATTTATTTGAATAAGTATGAGTTTGTACATTCTCTGAAACACTTTTAGGATAAATACATAAATCAAAGTCATCAAAAATTTTTGTTTGAGAAAATTGTATTGCACCGCACCTGCTGTAACGGGTTTATTGTACCTATGGTTTTTTTTTCACCGTTTTTACGCAAGAAAAACATTTTATACTCAGGCCAATTTTCAAATTTAGTAATCTGATGTAAATATTTAAAACTTATTAATACTGCATTATTATTCAAAATTTTTGTAAAAATTTTCAAATGTTCTTTGATCAAATTTAGATTTAATTTTAACCTTTCTTCTACAGCATGGACATCATCGTATATGTACAGTTGACTATTACAAGGCTTATTTACTGTATGTAATATACTATTAGGTGTGGAATGAAAAGTTTGTCCCTGTAATTTCAAATTATATACAGCTTTATGTTTTTCATGTAATATATTAGCTTTAAATGATGCAAAAGAAAATATATTGTTGTAATATCTTATTAATTTACAGAAACTGGTGTCATGTAATAATAATTTTTTTAATGCTAAGTTATATTCGCCTAATGGAGGTAAAATTATTTTGTCCTTTTTTACAACAAAACTTTTTACTTTCGTCTTTCCAAAAAAATGCATCACAAAAAAGACATTCGTAATCCATTTCTCCGAAATAGTTATCTTCAGATGAAGTTTTTTCATGGCAACCCTCATTTTTTTTTTTTTTTACTTTTCTTGTATTTTACTTCATTATTTGACTCGTATTCGCATTTTCTTTTCAAACACTTTTTAGTTTTAGATTCATATTTTTTTATAATACTTTGATTTTTTCTTTCCATTAAATTGTTATTAGTAATGATTTCATTCATATCTTTCCTATTTTTTGGTTTTTTCAATAATTTTTTTTGCGTTTTTAAATCACCAGAGCTCAATACATTATAAAAATCAAAATTTTTATCATTTTTAAATTTTTGTCACTCAAATAATTTCCAAAAATACCATTTAAATTTTTATAAAGAACTTTAGCATAAATTTGATGAGCATCAGCAAAACTTCTGTTTTGGGCTGCAGATCCACAGGTTGAGTTTTTAGTCATATAATTATAATTATCTAAACTATTACGAATACCTTTATAAAAATCCTTTCGCAAAATAAAATCTCCGTAGTAATTCTATTTATCAGGAATATTTTGAACAGTTTCTAATCTTATTTTCATATAATCATTTTGATTTCCATTTAAAAAAAGGGCAAAACATCTAAACAACCAATTTTTATCCTTCATGATTCGTTAAGTCAATAGACTTGTTTTATCATACTAAATTTATTGATTTGTTTTCTTTTCAAATTTGTGCTCTTTTCAAACATTTTTTTTTCTTCTTCATCATTATGTAAAATAATTCTTTTTGAATGCTCAGCAGGTTTCTTGAATTTTGTTACTTTTCTGTCTGCATCACAATTGTTGTAATCTAAAATATCATAATGACCAGAATCTATAGTACCACTCAATAATAACATCAAATTTTTATTACTTTAATGATTACCAAAAAAATATTCTGATGATTGCCTAATAACTTTAACATAAATTTTGTAAATATCAACAAAACTTTGAATTTCTATTTTAGTTCTATAATTAGCGTTTTTACTCACATAATCATGATAATCGAATACATTACAAGTACAATCATAATAATCATTTCCTATTATAAAATCATTGAATTTATTCCATTTATGAATAATATTTTGAACAACTTCTAATCGAATTTGAATATAATTATCTTGATGACCATGTAAGTAGAACGAATAACATCTGAACTAACAATTTCCATCTCCAACTATATGTATCATGTAAAATCGAGGTTTGACGCGTGGAGCGCGAAGGGGGGCGAAGCCCCACTAGTATATATATATTTATTTTCCTATATTATATACTTATTTGGGGGAAAGTTTCCCCCCCCCCCCCCCCTCAACGCCACATAGCTGCCACTCAGCCCCCCTAGCATTCCCCCAAAATAAAGAAAAATCCGCTCTATTTCTCTGTGAAATTAATTCAACAATTTTCGGTCAAACCCCCTCTACCCCTCTCAGCCCCCGCTCACACTTTGCTCTACCCTCCTCCGCCCCCTCTTAAATAAAGGGAATAATTTGCTTTATTTCTCCGTTATTTTGGTTGGTCGGAATTTTTTGATTCACTCCTCCCCTCAGCACTCCTCACTACCCGAAGACAGTCGAAATCACCCGAAAAAAACCAGTAACCGAAATAACCCTCTTATTTTGTCGAATACTGCTGAGAACAACTGATTGCAGCCGAATCCCCCCTCCTCGGCCCCCCTCACTACCCGAAGATAGTCGAAATCACCCAAAAGAAACCAATAACCCAAATAACCCTCTAACTTTGTAGAATACTGCCGAGCACAATTGATTGCAGCCGAAGCCCCACCTCAGCCTTCCCTCACTAATAACCCAAACAAGCCGCTGACTTAGTCGAACACTGCCGAAACTAACCAATTGTAGCCGAATCCACTTCTCTACAGCCCCTTAAAATTTTCTGTATGTCCCGCACTACTTATTTGGGAAATAGATAGATGCACCATATTGATTTCATTCAGAACATTTATTTTACATCATTTTTATCTATATGTTGTTATTAAATTTATCATTTTAAAAAATTCTTCAAACAATACCCAGAAGTATATGGCATGATATACACCCACAAAACATTAAAACAACAAGAAGACAACTATATGATATCGTTGAAGTGATAGGTGATATCTGGATTAGTTGTGACGTCGTGTGGATCAGGGTGACGTCGTACAGATGTAAAATTGACGCCAAATTTCCATCGCCATCATATCGTATGGATATTAGTTGTCTGTAAAAGACATCTGCTATTGATAACAAACTGACTAAAATTTTGATTACTGTTATTATAATGTTATAATCTCGTCCATATTATCGACAGTGGTATTTCTTGTGCCACCGTAAATTATTATATAATCTTAATCATCAAACATTAATTTATAATGAAAAAATTATACTGTATATAATTTGCATTTAAATAATAAAATAAAACTTAATTTTTTTCAATCAAGTACTTATTAAATGTCAAACTTAAAAATATTCCTTTTTGTGATGAGGAAATTTTTATCTAAATTAAACGATACAAAAAAAGTATTTATGAGATTTTTTATTAATATTTGTTTCTATGATGTAGTAAATATGAACCGTTGATTAATTAAACAATTGTTTTAACTATTCAGTGATTGCGGAACACAATTTTAGAAATAATTAGTTGTGAAACAATCAAAGTTATTTAGTAAATTATATTTAAAGATGCTGGATATCTGAAATTAAATTAATCATTTATTAATAAATCTTGCTTTCATCGTGAATTGAACGTGGATTAGTCGTGTTATATCCTGTGCCATGTATCTAAGTGAGAATGTGAGCGATCAGAATTCAGACATATAATGGTAACGTATGTATTTTGTATGTGTGAATGTATTTCAAACTTCGTATTATTAACTTCGAATCTACTTAAGTAAAAATGCGGGCGATCAGCATTACGACATAGTTCGTAACACCGCCGCTCCAAAACCTTTAGCAATCGATTGTGTTAATAAATGTTTTAAACATCTTTTCAAAATCAATACGCGCTGAAAGTGTAAGTGGTCAGCAATCTTAACCATCGGGTTTTGTTAGAATTGAGTAATAACTGGACTGCGTCGATTATTAGGTCGAATACCAACTCGACTAACCCTCCTTAAGCGCGAGAGTATAAAAGCTCCTCCCGCGTACCATCCTTGGTCTTTTACTGTTCTGTCAAGCAAACAAGTAACTGCAGATATTCGAGTGCTCGATCGAGACCTGACTAAACGAGAGTAAGTCTTTGAAATCTTTCGAGCCGCGTTTAGTCAGTGTAGGAAGCACAGTCCAACTTGCTAGTTATTGACTTCCAATATTATAAGTAGTGTTCGGATTCATTCTGCTGAACGAGAGTAAGAATTTAGAAACCTTTCGAGCCGCGTTTAGTCAGAGTAAAACAATCCAACGCGTTAATCTGATTTCGGGAATTATAAGTAGTATTACTGGATCTTGTGTCCGCGAAACGATCCGTAATCTTGAAGTGTACGTCAGAGAATCGGTACAAGCAGAAGGACCGTCGAAAAGGGTCTCCGACGTAAAAGAGCAGCCTACCACCTATCTAGCCACGGGTGTTTCCGTGTAATTTAAGATTAGATGCTACGATCATCCACGGAAGAACTTGCGACTGCATGAGCGCGAACAGCGGTTGAACTAGCGTTACTTAAGTAAATTAAAGTGTAATTATTGCAAAAAAACGATAACTTTAAGGCATAATTATTTATATTCGCGAATCCAGAACTTTTACAAATTTTTGTATCTCACATTTATTTTGTATCCGGTAAAAGTTATACTTTGAGAAATTTATTTCAACTCATTAAAGTCATAACTTGGTTGTGAACACAACACTTTTGGCATTTAAATCATTTCTGTTTAAATTACATTTGAATATGTGATACATTCAATTAACTTCAAAGAATTCTTACTCATGACGAATACTTCACAAGGACGTACGATAACAGACGGCAGATGTATCAAGTGTAGTAGGTCAGTGTTCGAGTGCTCGGTCGCGTACCTCACACTTGGATTACCCAAACATCTCGACGGTAATTCTACACCGTAGCGTTGAGCTGACGACACTTTAGAAAACATATACTGAGTGCGAGCAAAATAAGACTCTGGAGTCGATGACTGGTTCTAACGAATAAAATGAATTTATTTGTGAGTCGAATTCATGACGTCCTCCCTACATCTCGAAGTGCGGACACAACAAATTGGCATCCCTTGTGGGGAACTAGTCCTTTTTGTTCTTGATTATTATATGCTTATAATAATAAAATAACCAATGGGCACAAAAGCTTGTACCTTTCCTTTATAAATTTACACTCAATCGATACCAAAACGAATAAAACTTATGATGAAATTCTTGCTGCAACTGATCTCGCTAAAAGAATGGAATTATTGGAATCTTATCATAAAGCAAAAGAAGCCGAAATATCTTCGAAATTCCTTGAATTATCTGGTAGCGTTGCCTTGAATAATGCAACCCTGCGAATTAATCAAGCTACATAACATATTAACTTTTTCAGCGACCAAAATACATCACTTAGAGATTTTTTACAAGACATTGAAAATGGCAGGTCCCTTATTTCAGACGCAGAAGAACCTATGTTCATGCGAAACATTATATCTAGGTTTATGGGCAGAGCAAGAAGCTGTTTAGATGGGTTAACTTTTCAAACATTGGATGAACTTATAGAACATCTAAAAGCTCACTTTGCTCCGTCTAAGACGTATGCTCAATACATCTCGGATATAAGCAATTCACAAATGAAACAAGGAGAAACTGTTCGAGATTTTCATGCTAGAATCTCCCAACTCATTGATCAGGGTACAAAAGCGGGAAAAACGAAGCTGTTTCTAATAACATTCCTGAAAATCAACAATCTGACCCTAAATTGTACCTTGAGATGATTGGGAGAGAAGCATTTATGAGAGACTTACCCGACGGTTTCAAGGCCAACATGATGTCGAACGTACCAAAAACTTTTGCTGACGCGTTGAAAGTTGCTGTAAAGGCGGAAGAAGTGGGGAAAGTATTATTTCCTAACACATATACAAGCATGTATAATCAAACGCCTCACATGAACCTTGCACAACAAAACGCACCTTTACAACTTCCAACGCAGCAAAACGTTGTAGTACAAAACAGCTCCCAGAAAAGTTTTCAAGCGCAAGAACGGTATCAACCAATGCTAATTAACGATTGTCAACGAATAAGTTTTGTTAACCCAAATAATTATAATCGTTGTATTCTATACCATTATAATCCTAACGATGTAAATATTACGCCTACAACTTTTAATTCGGAGGGAAAAATTATAGCTCATCCAGCTCGTAATTCTAGAAATAATCCTGTGCCTAATAGGTTAGTAAAATTATTACAAGCAAATAACACTACACAAACTTATCCTTCTTTCAATAACCATTGAAAAAGTCAAAATAATTATCAAAAAATCAGTATTTACCCATGCATTGTCCTATTCATACAGTACCACCCCAGTGCTTGTGTTACGTAAGCCTGCCGCACCCTTATTACTATGCTCAAGATAAAATATGTACTTGTCGTAATAACCATCCGCCTTCATAAAATACATCTACGCAGTATAATGCAGCCTATAACGATAGTTCAAGATCCCGTTCCATCGATAATCAGCCTAATTCAAGACCAAATTCTCCCAAACCTGCACAATCTGGGACTTTAAACGGGAACGGTGCTCGTCGCCCGGACGCCACGGCGAGCAAAAATTAGAAACCGCGTCTACTAGTGAACTCGAAATCGCAACAGCTCGAATGTCGGTTGCAAAGAGCATCGGTAACGCTCCATCAATAAGACTAGAAGTTACGCAGCTAAATGAATATGGATATACTTTTATCTTAGATACAGGTGCCGATGTTAACGCAATAAAATATTTATCCCTCCGCCCAAACGCTGTGATAGAGAAAACCAAAAATTAGCGCTTATTGGGTTAACGTCTCAAAATTTAATAACGTTGGGAACCGTCATACTAAATATATTTGATAAAGATTACACTTTTCATGTGTTACCTACTGAAACGAAACTTAGTGAAGCGGGAATATTGGGAAATGTATTCTTGTCAGAAGAGCGAGCCCGGCTTTGTTATGATGTGAGAGTTCTAGTATTAAAAAGAAAACCCATTGACCCTGTACCTTTCATTGGTAGAACTATTACAACTAGCAACGAAGAACGGGGTCTAGAACCTGGCGAATTAATCATTTTAAATAGTCAGAAAAACTTTTCTTAGGCTGTTAGTGAAGTTAAAAAGGAAAATTTAATTGATCAAACTACTTTACAATACTTAAATCACTCGGGTGGGCTATGTAATGGAAATTGTGTATATTTATTACCGGCCAGAATGAGAGTCCCTATTAAAATTTCTGTACAAAAAACAAGTCTCACGGTCAAGCTTATTTACGTCGAATAACAATTGTCCCAGGAGTATTTATAGGAGAAGCTGCTGTTACAAACGAACAGGGATATTGTTACACTATTGCAATAAATACTAGAGAGGAGCCGGTCGAAATTGAAATTTCCCCTCAAGAACTCGAACCTTTTGGGATAGAAGACTCTGAAAATCTCTTTGATTCTGATTCAGTCAGTGATACCCCAACTACAGATGTTGAGGAAAGGATTAGTATAATATTGGGTAAACTCCGTCGAAATCATCATACAAAATTTAGCCTCAAACAAATGCAAGAGATAGTAAGAGAATATCATCATTTGTTTTATATCAAGGGTGATCCAGCCCCTCGTACGTCTTACGTACAACATAATACAACAACTGATGATAAACCGGTTTTTACTAAACAATATAGATACCCTCCCATTCTTTATAAAGAACTAAGAGACCAAGTCAATAAATTATTAGAAGACGGTACTATCCAATACTCTACTAGCCTTTACAACAGTCTATTATGGATAGTCCCAAAAAAACCAGGACCCAATGGAGAAAAGGGACACCGTCTGGTTACTGATTTTAGAAAATTAAATGTTAAAACTATACCTGATGCCTATCCTTTGCCCAATATTACGGAAATATTAGAGCAGATAGGAGGATCAACATACTTTTCTGTATTCGATGTAGCTATTGGTTTTCATCAAATTGAGGTGGCTCCCAAAGATCGTCATAAGACCGCTTTTAGTACTCCATACGGCCACTATGAGTACGTAGGTATGCCGCTCGGATTATGCAATGCACCTGCGACGTTTCAAAGACTTATGGATTCTGTTTTATTAGGTTTGCAGGGTATTGAGTTATTCATATTTTTAGATGACATAATAATTTGTGCTAAAAATTTAAAGGAATATGAGTTAAAAGTAAGGAAATCGTTTGATGAACTAACGGATGCCGGACTAAAGTTACAATTAGATAAATGTGAATATTTAACCCCAGAAGTAACCTATTTGGGACATAAAATTGAGAAATACGGAGTAAAACCTGATCCTAAGAAAATTGAAGCTGTTAAAAATTTTCCATTACCAACAAACTGTACAAAAATTCGAGAATTTTTAGGCTTTACTGGGTATTATAGAAGATTCATAAATGATCATGCTAAAATTGCCGAACCGGTAACATTATTACTACGTAAAAATCAAAAATTCGACTGGACCAATGAACATCAAAACAGTTTCGAGGAACTAAAATCAGCTCTTTGTGAAGCTCCAGTACTTGCATGTGTAGACCTTGATAAGCCTTTTATTTTAACTACAGATGCGTCCAATTTAGCCATCGGTGCCGTTTTAAGTCAAGGAGAACCAGGAGAAGAACACCCCGTAGCCTACATGTCTCGCACTCTTAACAAATGCGAAAAAAATTATTCTACCACTGAGAAGGAGTGCTTGGCAGTTGTAGTAGCTGTACAATATTTTCGGCATTATTTATACGGACGGAAATGCACGATTTACGGCGATCATGAGCCTTTAACCTGGATCGAATCAATAAAAGATCCCATAAGTCCATTAAATCTGTGGAGAGCGAAACTTCGTGGATGTAACTTCGTATATACATATAAACCCGGACGGCTAAATACAAATGCAGATGCGCTATCTCATAATCCGATTGTTTTGCCTAAAATTGATATGTCGCAAAATAAAATAAACTATAAAGGGGTGCGCAAAAATTCGGAAAATTCTTTTTCATCCAGTAGTAGTAGTTGTTCCATTATTTCTAGTTCACATGACGAATCTGATAAGGATGCACAGTTACAACCTCGTGCATTACCATTAAAACCTATTTTAAAACCACCCCGCCCTACAAAAACATCCCTGGTACGCGCGCGTAGAGCAAGTAATCTAAGCCTAAATAACAGTGAGTCTACTTCAACGGTAAAACCAGTATCTAGAGAGAGGAAAAGGTGTCTAAAACCTTCTGTTCTAAACGTACCAAAAGAGATGGAAGGAGGACAAAGAGATCTTAGTGGTTTATTGATAGCGCAAAGACTAATAAAGCGCAGGGCACAAGAAAAACGAACAGCCCCTCTTGTCATACCCACGGCCACATCGGATTCTGAAGACACCAGCGTCGCAGACACGACAGACGGAGAAGGAGATGTTGATATACCTATACCGCAAAAAGATAGGTCGTCACTCCCTAGCCTTTTAAATGTTGATCCCAACTCACCAATTACAACGAGTGCAACTGATAACGACTCCCAAAACGACTGTAACAGGAGCTAGCGAGTTAGAAAAAATAATTAACCCTCAATTAAATGTACAAGCGACCAAAATTTCTCCAACTATAGAACTTACTAGACCTATTACTCGAAAATCGGTGAATTTTAATCTTGACAGTGACTCGAGTACCTCAGAAGAAGAAATGATTGCTCAAATTAAACAAAATTTTAAATTACAATCGACTATACGTAGATCGACGCATGAACAACCTTTAGAGAGCAGTGATAACAAAATTAATGAAAGTTTCCTCTCCCAAGGTACAAGTTTCAACGATTCTTCTTTACTCTAGGATTATTATGTACCACCTGAACCAATGCATAAAATCCAACCAACAGATAATTCAAAAACACGGTCAAATAAGGGAACTTTAGACATTTCACCCGGAACTTTACAAGAGTATTTAGAAGATTCAGAAAAATCTATGGATGAGAGAAGCTTTCCGATAAGATCTAAGTTACCAATAAAACGACCCACGGCTGCATCTACTGAAACGAAAGATGATTTCTATACTGTTTGGAGAGAACCAAACGTCTCTACCATCGAACAAGAAGACAGCGAGGAAGCAAGAGAGGAAAAAAAAACGTATGGCATGATATCAGCCACATCTCCTCATTCACGTTGTAACACCCATAAAGAAGACACAAAACAACATCGTATTACGAGTACGAGTAACACGAGACTTTCCGCACTACCGACTGCCGCGTTGAAAATGCTAGAACAGCTGTGGAATCCCGAACGTGATAATTTAGTTACTCGTAAAGAAAATATAAGCTTTAATTCTTCTAATACGCTTGTATCTGATAATCTTGAATTAACAAGTACAAGAAAATGTCTAACATATTTACGTGATATTATTGCAACGTTTATTACAGCTGATTTGTCGTTATCTTCAATTAACAATAAATTGCTTTTAGATTTAAATTACAGCGTTATCAACTGGGCACCCGGGATAAATAATTGTACAAAACACAATTAGCCATTAAATTGTGCTTCGTTTGCGCGTTATGAATCTGTTTTTAGTTAAATTGTGCGTCAATTTATTTTTTTTTAATTAATAAAAATCGTTTCGGGTGCTACGATAAATTTTATTTTGATTTACGTAAAAACTAAGCAAGCTACAATAATTTTTCAAGTCCCAATCGATTGTGCGTCAATTGTGCTTCAAGATTAAGGTATAGTTTGTATGATTTAATTAATATTCATCGAAAACATAAATAATTATATGGTCAGGTAGGTTTTCACTTTT